>JASSKH010000004.1:9967118-9989440 GCA_031763025.1 Macrocystis pyrifera
CCGCTACTCGGAGGCACGGTGGGGGACTTGGTCGTCCCGGGAGTGTGTACCTCTTGGAGAGAACCAGCTCGGCGGCGCGAAGTGGTGGTCGTATCTCTGCTCCACGAATTGCGGATGATGAGTCCGGTGGTGGTGGTGGTGCCGATGGAGGTAAATCTCAGGAAGAGGAGGAGGAGGGGACGGAGGGGGATGTGGGGCGTGGTGGGAACAGCAACAGCAGCAGTAGCAGCGACCTCGACGACTGTTTTCTTGGCGTGAGGCGGACGACTTCGGCGGAGGCTGTCGAAGGGCGGCATCCGGCTGAGCAACCGAATGGTGGACGATCATTCGATTGGACTTGTACGAGCCCCGCCGTCATAGCCGCCGCGCGGCGGTACTTCGCGCGGCTGCTGAGTGAGAGAACCGCATAATACATACGTCTCGTAGAACTCTTAACGTAGCCCCCTTTTTTCGAAGTTCATTGTTGTAGCCCACGTTCCGGGTCGCTCGTTGTTGTTGTTGTTGTTGTTGTTGTTGTTGTTGTTTTTTCCGTGAATCTGTCGCGAAATGTTCACGGTATGAGTATCATAGCAGCAGCGATTCATCATCGGATGGACGAATATATCTACCCTGAAAAACTAGTAACCCCTCAAGAACTGCAATCGCGTTTTTTGGAGGCAAACTGCTTGGGTTTCGTTATGGGAGCGTTTTTGCAGTAGCAACCGGGTTGAGTGAAGTCGTTCAGATATATATGGGGACGAAAGTTGTACCCCCGAATGGTGTTCCAGGCGGTTGGAAAGGGCGGGCGGGGTTGGGGGTTGTACCGAGGGGGGGGGGGGGGTGATGTTCTCATGCCTTGCATGGCCGCAGTCGTATGACCATATACCCTCCTCGCATCCCTACAATGCCGAGACGGAGCAAGTCGGGTTTTTACCGACCAGGCAGATATTGCTTGTGCCAAGCGCGAAGCGCCGCGAGGGTGGTCGGCGAGTCGCATGAAGGTGAGCTGCATCCTACTGAGAACCACTTGTGAGGCGGACTTGGGGAGGGGGGGGGGGGGCGGGTGGGGGGGGGGGGGGGGGGGGCGTACTCATTTGTTGCTTGCCTTAGTCATTTGACCATTGGGGAGGGGAGGGGTATCTTTACATACTTCGAAGTATACCTGGTATTATATTATATCCAGGTACCTGGTATGTAATACGAAGCATCGAGCCGGATCTTAGGCAATAGTTTTTTGTTTGTTTGTGGTGTGTTGTTGTGTACCTGGGACGTATGTACGTATGAATTCGGAGTAGACGCGTCCCGCGATAGGGGTAGGGGTAGAGGGGTATTAGCACCTGTTTATCGTCTCCGAGCCTCCTCCCAGCTTGAGGAGCTCCATACACCTCACCCACGCCAAAACTGGCTTTGGGAATTGGCTGTAGGCTTTCTAGCCTGACGAGCAGGACTACGACGTACGATATCTCCACAGCAAGAAGAATGTCAGCGCCGAAAGGGAGGCGTTTGGACAGATGTCGTCGGGGGCCGTCCGAAAACGTGTTGTTGGTATTGACACCTTCTTCGTTGACGGAGTTATCGAGCTCGAAAAGTCGGTCCGGGTGGGGGAGGGGGTGTGTCTACTCTCATTATTACGGTATGCGTGGGTGCACATTGAGTAACGAGTTGAAATGTGCACAGATAATGGGTTTCTTGCATTAAAAAAAGATATGCGCGGAAAGCGCGAGAGCGTGAGTTAGCTACCTTCGATGAAAATCGACGAGCAGTGGGAATGCTGAACCCTATGCGCGACAAAAAATAAAGGCACGTACCGGGGGGGAGAAGGGACGACACCTGTGACCACGGCTTGTCCAGAAGAGGGTAAAACCTCCTACGAGTTGGACTGGAAATAAAAGTGATGATGAAAAGTATATATATATACATATATATAGAGAGGGTAGTCGCTCAGTTCAGGAGGCGCCCCGTCACCCAGAAATACTTATGCCAAAACGTGCTATGATGCCCCTCTATCGCCGCACGTCAGCATTGTTGCTGCCGGAAATCAGGACCAGTACGTACGTATTCCCGGCAGATGGACATCAAGCTGTGGGGGGGCGGGGGGTGGTGGGTGTGTATGTATATAATAGGGGAGAGGGTGGATGAAATTAGTAGGGCGATGACGTGAGCGTGGATTAGTTAGCTTTGGCAATGTTAGAAGAGAACGATGTAGGAGGTAACGAAAGGAGCTATTTTCGTGCAATGCACCAGGTGATGAATATGTAGGCGTGTGTATACCGTTTCACACGGGGGTGATAAGATAACACCCCCCCCCCCCTCCGACGAATTTCACAGCTGGTTTTGCTCGACAACAAGGAGAGTGCACGTAAAGGTCGAGCGACGCGTCTATGGAAATATCTCGACGACATCTCTCCCCGTAGCCGCCATTTTCGTTCTATAGCAGGTACGCCCCGCTGGTTTTTTGGTAAATCGGCTCGAAAGTTCGTCCCAGGGGGGTGTGGTAGATTATCACCCAGTGTGATACGGTCTATCACCCTGTCCCAAAGTATAAGGACCACCGGTATTAAATACAAGCATACAAGCGAGCCTTGTGTGCAGAGACAAGAAGAGTGGTACAAAACAGTGCGGTAACCAGTTCGCAGCGTACGATTTATGACGATGATTGTGTGTTTTTTATACTGTGAGGCTGGCGAACTACTCATGGCTCTCGAGAACATGCTGACGTCTCATCAGCTGCAAGTTCGTCCTGAGTCATGTACCAGCACAGCAGAAAAAAGAAAGAGCAGATATATTGAGGAGAGCAGGCAGCGCTCAATCGTTCGCTTTCCTTTCCAGCCTCACGTGGACGAACAGCTAGCTGCGCGAGTACATGATAGGTAAGCAGAGGCGCACGAGCGGACGGAGGATGGCATGACACGCTCTGGCTGCGGGCTGCTGTTGGTAGGCCCAGAGGCTACTGCTGTGGGTCTAGTGTGGTTATTGTAAACAGTTGGATTCCTCACTTGGTGTCCCGCCTCGGACAGATGATCTACAGATCACCTACAGATCATTCCCATCTACTTGGTGATCTAGATCTTCCAGGGCACGTAGATTCCTGATCTGCGTTATCTACAATACAATGGGCGCCCAGTGAGTGTTAAGAAACGTCAATTCGGTGTCCAAGTCGGTGTCCAGCCTCAAATATCTTATTTGTTTTCCGACTTTTTTCTCACTCTGCTGCATGCGAGGATTTATAGAGTTGGTCCAACTGTTGAGCCGTGTTTCCTACCCCTGTTTTCTTATTGTTCGCGCCGATCTGAGCCTATCTTTCTTAACACAGCAGTGTTTCTTAACTGCGAGGGCGCTCGCTGTAGTTTAACCTTGCCGGGTGGGAGCCGTGTGTTAACCTGCATGATCTAGGACCTATTTCCTGGGTTGGGTCTCGTACTCTGCAGACCCTGCACAGCATCTCATGAGGCTTTCTACGATGGCGGTGCATGGTATCACGTTTGAGAAAAAAACACTTGCTGGGCCACCACGTCGTCGTTACCGAGAGCAGGGTTGGAGGATGAGTGTATAGCTTGTGCTCTACGTTGCCTGGCGTGATAATGCGTACGTTAACGTACGAGATGCGTGTAAGCATCAAATCAGTCTTATCCGTAAGTTTGTCCCCGTTGAATTCCGGATTACACCTAGGGGGGGACGTAGTAGCCTCAGAAAAATTAGGGTGAGCCTTTATCGTAGAACGCCTCTCGTGGCGACAGGTTCGGTTCTACAGCAAGCAGTAGTAGATTATTTCGATCGTGTTCTGTCATCGATGTGTGCTTCTAGCTTTCCCTGGCCGCAGCTGTTGTTGCTGATTGTTGTTGCTGATTGTTGCTGCTGCTGTTGTTCGTTGTCGCTATATTTGATGATTTTTGTTGCTGTAGTTGTCGTGGCGTTCGCTCGTCGCAGTACTCGCGGACTGCAAATGCAGCGCCAGTGAATGGCGTCGGCGTGCGGTTCCCCATGCAGTGCACTGCTTCCTTGTGATGCCCCCGATGATACGCCTTCGTGCGCTGTTTCACAGTTTTTTTTTTTTTGTGATTGGTTGGTGGTGGATCAAGTACAGTATTATTATTTGCAGGGAGACATCGTCGGGTGTGACTGCCGTGTCGCGTGGAGAGGGCGTGGGAGAAGAGTGTTAGCAAAAAGGGGTGGTTGACCCCAGGGCACAGCAGGCTTCGCAGGTGTGGACAAAATAACGCAGTTAACACCTACTCGATCGCACGACGTCAGATGTGTCGCCAGTTAGTCAATCGGCCCCGCTAGGGGAAGGGAGGAAGAAGCCGGAGGAATGCGGCCAATGATATGGGGATGGAACGTCGATGAGAAATATAATATATTATACTGTGGTATTAATATTAATAGCTAAAATGAAATGTTGTGGGGAATAGGAATTCGGAAACGACAGGAAGAGAAGTGTATGAGGGATACTACTGATTTAAGGAAGGATGATTGGTTTTATATAGGAACGGCATCTACGCTATTTTGTCAGAAGGCAAGCATAATAATAATCGGTGGGGGATTCTGTTTCCCAGCTAGTTAAGTTTTATTGACGAATAAGAAGGTCCTGTAGAAGAATGGAACACGTGAGGAAAAATCTCTCACAAGACAAGCGATCGGTACAGCAGTATGGGCAATGACCTGGGCTATATTTCTTATTTTTATCAATAATTTTGGCGGATTTTCTCATGGGAATCTTTCTTATAGGAGGGGGGGGGCGGACATCCAATCCTAGGAAAAAACACTTCAGTATGGCATCCCGAATTTCACGTTCATGTTTCCCCTGGATTCATTGTCACATGCGAAGCAGGCAGGAGGGTGTCCATGGCTGCATGCCCTCTCTCTGTGAGCAGAGGGAGGGGTATGTCCCGTCATAGGCGCGATGACCACGTGTGTAAAACAGAGGTACCAGGCATCCATGTGCCCAGATAAAGAAAAAAAGTTCTGACTGGGAACGAAACACATGACGAGAAGAAGGTTACCGTTTATGGTCGTACGTATCTGATGAGTCCGAACTAAAGGTTATGGCATGGTGGTCACAGGCACACGCGATATCTCACATTAACTCAAAATGCGGTCCGTTGTCACAGTACAGGCTAAGGATGTATGTACGTATCTATGTGTGTTATGCAGTATGTGGGCGACTGTTGTTGACGGTGTAGTCAAATTCATACGCCTGGACTGTTGTTGACCAGCTTCGGGTTCGAGCTTCAGCTAAGAATAAGAACTCGTACATTCGTATGCTGTTGTTGAAACAAGCGCGCCTCGGGGCCAGAAACGAGGAGAAAAAAAAACGAGCGTGAGAGGGTGTGTGTGCCATTTTCTCTCAGCTCGTCACTCCGATAACTCTCGTTGGGTGGAATCTATTTTTCAGGCTGCGGTATTATTGTGTCCGTGTCCCCCGGCCCGCCCCGCGGGTGCGCTCTCTGTTCATCGCTTGTCTGTGGTGTGTGAGCACCCGATTCCATGTATGACAGCTCTCGAAATTACCCGGGTATGATGTATTCAATTCGGCTCAATTTTTAGGCTGAGCTTGTGCCCTTCCCTAGGGCTCTCGCCCCGCATGCGCTCTCTGCTCGGCGCTTGTGAGTGGTGTGAGCACCCGACTTGATGTGGGGCTTCGTAAGAGAGCTCTATTTCATCTATTGCGGGGGACCATAGTAAATAGGACCAAACATTGTTGGTAAAAATAGGTAAGTATGTAGGCTTTTGTGTGTGCCGCAGGTCCTATCAACTGTCCTCCGTAATAGAGCCGAGGACGGATGTCTCGGGAGGGGCGGGTGCAAATTAATTCGATGGTGTCGTTTGGGTATATATACCTGATACCACGTTTCTATATTAGTATTTCATCAAGAGGGTGCTTATATCTGGGGACGGAGTGGCACTGCTAGCTCATGCGCGGAGGGGATCTATCTAGACCATGAATGGGGATCAAGCGGGTAGGCACTCCCCGCTGCACTCTATTCACAGCGGAAAAAGGGGACGGAAATCAACCGTCACCTAAGGTTTCTAAGACAATGAAGCCGTACTTGTAGACACAGAGGGATCGGCACCTTGGAGATCAGGGCAGAGCCCCCACGTGTTCACTATATACTAGACACGGTCCAGACGAACGGAAGAGAACATGAACCATTGGCACGTACGATATTATGGACTGTGCGTTCGTGGATCACACGCGTCACACGCGCATTGCATGCTATAGTAGATAGAGTGCACGCTCGAATGCTCGCTTTGAACCTGCCTGGACCTCAGAATTGTGCTGTATACGTAGTCCTTCGAGAACCGTGGATCATTCTACCCTCGTGACAACCTGTACTCTGATAGCGAGGACAGGGGGGGGGCGGAGGACCACCTGTGAGTGTCAAAAAGTAAACCTACAACGAATTAAAAAAAAGGCTGGAGTGAAGGTGGGTGGCGAGGACTTAGGCCTTAGACCGGCCACAATACTGGACAAACGAATAAAAGAGCCGACGGCCCTATGAACCCTCTCTCACAGGAAACCGAGATTCTTGCCGACCTGGGCTTAGACTTCTTATTGTGATACCTGGTGTATTTTTTTGGCGGAGTTTCTTACGGGACGCGCTCTCTTTTATTAGGGGGGGGGAGACATCCAATCGCAGAAACATTATTTCAGGTAGCTGCTCCCGAACTTCTCAGAGCATGTTTTCCTATCCTTATTGCTGTTTCGCCCGTTTTTGCGAGTTTATTATGGTGCGCTTTCTTCCATCACACGGGGGGGCGGCCATTCGATTCCAGGAAAAAAACAACTTGTAGGCCAAGCTCGGGGTTGGCACAGGCGGGGGGGTAAGTCAGACAGACAGGTTTGGGGTTTGGCCAACAGAGATCACAGAGGTAACTCTCTGAAACTACTTCAACTTTTTTTCTTTGGATGGTCGAACGCACGCAACGAGGAGATTTCCCAACTTTTTCAGCAGCAACAGGAAAAACCATGATACGACGTGTGTTTCTACGGTAGCTATCACTTCTGTATGCCGTAGTCTACTCTCGAAATGGAGCAGAGTTGTCGCGGCACTCGTAACTCATCGAAGAAAATCTAGGTGGTAGAACACGACAGACAACGACAAGCGTTGCCGTGCTGCTCCCCAGGTGTCACCTCAGTACGTGCGTGTACGTGCGGCGATCGGAGTGGTGGCGGTCGGTGATAGTACCATTTTATGGCTTTTCGCGTTTCGGATGTGCGTCGTTCGACACAAAATGACATGCCGGGATAGAAAACGTTATATAACCCTGTTTTGGTTCGTTGCGCTTCGAAGAACTGATTTCACTTCCCATACATTCCGTGAACTGGCGGAAAACTGCACCGGTGAATCGTTTATGGTTTTCGCGAGGTATTGCGGACGGACGGACGGACGGACTGAAACGTTTGGACTGGTCCGTTACAGAAGGTCCTAGGTAAACCTAGGGAGCTCCTGAAAATTCGCAGCACTACCGCTGTGCCTACGCCGTCGTGAGGACGATCGCCAAAGTGGCGCACTCACCCAGCATATTTTTTAAGGCCTGTCGTAGTATTAATAACCCCCCCCCCTCCCCCCCCCCCCCCCCCCCCACCCCCAACCCACTCCCACTCCCACTCCCAACCTCCACCCCACCCCCACCAACCCCCACCCCCACCCCGACCCAAGAAGAAGGTACCACAACGAACACAAAACATCTGGCCCGTGTGTTATTAATATTATGTTTAATGCTACTCGACACCTGTGCAATCTGCGCAAGAAAACATTTCAATGTTGCTATATACCGGCGTGGTAGAAAAACAAATACACCAGTATGTAGACACGCCAGTCTGCGACTGAAATAACAGACCGTTGCCACATGATGTCGACTTAAAACTTGAAAAGGTAATCCCCCACCGCCGCAAGCGGTGACAATCCGACGCGAAGCAACTCCGTACTCTTTAAGTATCGTCGGCCACACCCATGCAAAACTACGGATAGCCGACATGAGCTCCTCTCTCTCCTCGTCCTTTGTGTCTCCTCTCCTCCCCTCCCCTCCCCTCCCCTCCCCCCCCCCCCCCCCCCTCCCCTCCCCTCCCCCTCCCCCCCCTCCCCTCCCCCTCCCCCCCCCTCCCCTCCCCTCCCCCCTCCCCTCCCTCCCCCCCCCTCCCCCCCCCTCCCCTCCTCTCCGCCTTCCTTCCCCTCCGCATCCCCTCCCCTCCTCTCCGCTACCCTCCGCTTCTCCCCCCCCCCCACCCCTCCTCCACTCAACTCCAGCTCCATTCCAACGTGCCAAGAAATGAAAAAAAAAACGACCCAATGATATCAGTACGCGCATCGATCCGCAGATATATCGTAACGTACAAACAAATGCACACGTATACGTGTATCATGTTAATATCTCGTAGAATAGGTCGGTATGCGAGCCAACAACCTACAACAACAAAAAACTGCAGCAATTCTCACGCACACGCAAACGCACATCGTGTATACCGCCATATCAGGGACGTAGCATGCACCAGTATGCCGTTGAGCGAGCTAAACAGCAAAAAAAAAAAGAAAGAAGCAGCACTATTTATGGTACTACCGGTGCTTTATATTCTAAATGGTACGAATCCGTACATACACGCCTTCTAAGTCTGTATCGCACTTACTAGTCATTCGCCCAGAGAGGGCTGAAGAACACAAAACAGAACTGAAATTACGTGCTCGCACCATGCAATAAAATTACGTGCAGGTAGACAGATGCTTCGAAGCAGACGAATAGATAGATAGATAGATAGACAAGACAAGACAGACAGGCAGACGGACAGGTCAATGCAACGTCTCGTCAAAACAGGAACACAAAAATTGCACAAGAAAATACAGCCAACCTATCAATCAACCAGTCAGTCGACCAACTATCCAATCAACCAATCGATCAATCAATCAATCACCCTCCCGATCAACAAATCACACAACCAACCGACTGATCAGTCCATCAATCAACCGATTTATCAATCAACCGATCAATCAATCAACCAACCGACTAAAATGAAAACTCAGCGGCGGAAGGGTGCAGTGCGCCCCTGCCCCCCCCCCCCCCCCCCCCTTCTTCTACACGCGTGGTAGGAGTGCGGAGAACCTCCAAACAAACCCCGCAGCGGCATCCGCCAATAAAAACTCACGCCTGACCAAGACCCGCTTAAAACATCGTCCCAGCAAAGCAGCCCCGCCTACTTGAACGTCCGGCTGCATCAGCCCCACCAAAATAGCGCCTGGCCACAAAACGCCTGATCAGTGCCGCCACAATGATGCCTTACCAAGACCCGCCAAACTAGCGCTCGGCCACAGCAGCCCCGCCAAAACAATTTAAGACCAGTCTCACCGAAAAAACGACGGCTGGCCACGGCAGCGCCGCCCATAATACCGCTTGGCCACAGAAGCAGCTGTGTCTGAAAAAACGCCTGGCCATAGACCCGCCAAAACAGAGCCTGGCCCGCCGGAGACCCCCTCACCTCCAACTCCAACCCCATCCCCCACCCCCCCCCCCCCCAGAAACGTCTAAATACGACGAAACCGACATAAAAACACGAAAATGCCAAGATGCTTGGAGGTCGTTCGTCAACGTCGCCGCGGCAACAATGGTGAAAAGGGGGCCGACCGACGGTCTCTACCTACCCCCCGTCGCCACCACCACCACCACCACGACTACGACGCCGATGCCAAGTATCCCACCGTCAGCCTGCCACGCTCAGCCAGTCGCGCCTTCAGCCGACCACGCTCAGCTAATCTCGTCTTTAGCCAACCACGCTCAGAAAATCGCGGGGTCAGCCAATCAAGCTCAGCTAATCCTGCCGTCAGCGAATCACGCTCAGCTAATTAAGTCACGCCGACAGCCAATCACGCTCAGTCATTCGTCCAGTCGGCCAATCATGTTCAGCTGACCACGCCGTCAGCGATCTCACGCTCGGCCGATCATGCTCAACCAATAACTGTCGGCAGTGCCACGCTCAGCCAATCCCGCTTAGCCAAATCACGCTCTCAGTCAATCAAGCTCAGCCAAATGACACTCAGCCAATCATGGTATGCCAAATCACTTTCAGCCAAATGATACTGAGACAAATCACAACCCAGCCAATCACGTTCAGCCGAATAGCATACAGCCAATCACGCTCAGCCAAACCACGTCAGCCAATCAGGCTAAGTCTACCACACGCTCAAGCCAAACCAAACGGAGGCAAGCCATTTTCAGACGTTCACGCTCAGCAACTCGTATGCAGCCAACCACGCCCAGCCAATACCGTCGTCAGCCAATCACGCTCAGCCAATTACGTCGTCGGCTAATCTCGCTCAGCCATCCAAGCCAATCACGCGTAGCAACTTACGTGCAGCCAATCACGCTCAGCCAACCACGTTCAGCCAAATCACGCTCAGCCAACCACGCTCGGCCTACCAATCTGGAAATCCTCGACGGTATATTAAATAATGTCGAAATAATCGAAAACAGCAAAACTATCGCATCTATAGGAACATCAAAATCACCGGAATCCTCGCAACACTTATCGATTGGCCGAAAAATCTACAGCTGCAAACAAACACACCCTATTTATTATCATGTATTCTATGTTTCTGGTTCTAGCGTTCCGCATGGTTACCATGAACAACCCCCCCCCTCCCCCCCCCCCCCCCCCCCCCCCCCGCCCTCACGGGTGTCACCCGCTTTAAGCATCGCTAATCAGATGCTTGACGGCCTCCCCCCCCCCGCGTCACGCTGTCTGTGGGAGTGGCCACACCGGAAAGAAAGTCAATTATTTTACATAAGCAAGAAAGTCCGTGTCACAAGCGCTTCTTAGTATCTAGGGTGCAGTTCACACTTCATGCGACTCGCCCAACACCTCACGGCGAGTCGCGCTTGGCGCAAGCAAAGTGTGCCTGGTCGGTGAAAACCTGGCGTGCTCTCCGTTCCTGCATTGTGGGGATGCGAGGGTCTATGGTCATGCGACTACGACCACGCAGGACACAAAAGGGTACAACCCCCCCGGCGCTTAGCGCTTGGTGCAAGTAATGTCTGCCTGGTCGATGAAAACCGGACGTGCTCCGTCCCGGCATTGCAGGGATGCGAGGGTCAATGGTCATAAGACTACGGCCATGCAAGATATCGAGTACACCCCCCCCCCCCCTGTCCCCGCCTCTCTGCATTGAGCGTCGCTAACAGGGTGCTTGACGCCTCCCCCCTCTTCCACCTTACCCCCAACCCTCACTCCCCTCCCCAAGCCCCCCCCCCCCCCACCCCTGCGCCTACGTCCATACGAATGCGGCCATGCACGACATGAGTACACCCGCCGTCCGCGCACTAGCTTCGGCTCGAAACGGATTCGTGGTCAACGGTCAAATGACTAAGGCAAGCAACAAAGGCGTACGCCCCCTGTCCCCTGTCCCCGGCGCTAATTGAGTTTCGCACACTGGGTGAATGGCGTCCGTAACCCCTTCCCAGTCCCTCCCAAACCCCTCTTACCCCCCCCTCTGGAAGTGGCCACACCGGAAATTAAACTAAGTCATTGAAGCTGTCATCCATATGCAAGTCCGCCTCACAAGCGGTTCTTAGTAGAATGCAGCTCACCCTTCATGCGACTCGCCGGACACCTCACGGCGCTTCGCGCTTGGTGCAAGCAAGGTCTGCCTGGTCGGTGAAAACCCGACATGCTCCGTCCCGGCATTGTAGGGATGCGAGGGTCTATGGTCATACGACTACGGCCATGCATGAGATCGAGTACATCTCTCCTATCGAGTACACCCCCCTCCCTGCCTGGTCGGTGAAAACCCGACGTGTTTCATCCGGGGATTGTAGGGATGCGAGGGCCCATGGCACTACGACTACGTTCATGAATGGTATCGAGTCCACCCTTCAAGTACACCCCCCCCCCCCCTCCCATCCCAACACCCCTCCCCCTCTCTCCCGGGGTCACGCGCTTTGAGCGTCGCTAAGCGGGTGCTTGACGTCGACGACGGGCTCGTCGCACTCTTCCAGCGGCCGGTGCCACTCCTCCTCGCACGTATACGCCTGCGATACACAAAAACAAAAAACGAAAAAAAAAAAAAAACGACAAGAGCAAACAAAACACGACAAAAACCAAAAAAAAAAAACGTCAGCGAGACAGACGAATTGTTGCTCCAGTAACAGAACGAGCATACTACTTATTACGGGGGTCCATAGTAAACAGGACAAAAATATTGTTGGCAAAAATAGGTAAATACATACCTGGTAGGTTTTTGTGTGTACCATAGGTCCTATCAACTATGGTTCCCCGTAATAGTAGTCGAGAAAATGGTTTGACATACACTGCTATGTACTGTTAGCCTACTCTCTCCCCACGCAAATTTAAGCATGCTATTATTTTGGCCTTAATATACCAGTTTTAGTGTAGGAAGCGGTCAGTCAAGAGTGTCAAAGGAGACCGGTTTTTGGGCGCATCGACAGCCTTTATTACCTTAATATACTACTTTTAGTATAGGGGGCGGTCAGTCAAGGGGTCAAGGAGACGGGTCTTTCGGGCGCGTCAAGGGTCTCTTTTGGCATTAATACACTATTTTTAGTGTAGGGAGCGGTAGGTCAAGAATTCAAAAGAGACCGGTCTTTTTGGACCCGTCAAGGGTCTCTTTTGGCCTTAATACTTGTTTTAGTGTAGGAAGCGGTCAGCCAACGTGTCAAAGGAGACCGGTTTTCTGGGCGCGTCAAGGGTCCCTTTTGACCTTAGTATACTACTTTCAGCATAGGGGGCGGTCAGTCAAAGGGTCGAAGGCTATCGGTCCTTTTGAGCGCGTCAAGGCCTCGTTCGGCCTTCACACATTAGTTTTAGTGCAGGGGAGCGGTCAGCCAAGAGTGTCAAACCGCGGTTTCCTAGAGATATGTATTTGTTCGTACGAGGCATGCCATGTTTACAGAGTACTGTAGTACAGTAGTACGTACATTATCATACATACCAGGTACGTAGTATGCCTACTTCGAAGCACAGTACTTGTGTAGAGCGGCAAAAAAAACGAAAAAAAAAAAAAAAAAAAACGCCGTGATACACACGTGAGAGAGACAGGAGACCTGAGAGAGACAGGAGAGAGAGAGAAAGAAAAAGAGATATTCCAATGTCTGTTCGTTGTGGCCCGTTTCCGCTGGTGTTGCTCTTCGTCCTCTCCGTGCGTGCCAGTGAGCAACAACCTCCGTGTACAGAGTGTACGCCAAGAATCTTCCCTTTCCAAGGCTTACCAAACCCCTCGGACAGAGCATCGATTTCTACTTCACCATCTACAGTAACACTCTTTCAAGGCACACCGGTATCTACTATTACGGGGGGCCATAGTAAATAGGACCTACGGTACACACAAAGACCAAATATATATTTCCTATTTTTACCAACAATACTTGGTCCTATTTACTATGGGTCCCCCGAAATACTGTCCCGCAGTCTCGATTTTGTATCAGCTACGTACGTACGTAGCCCAGGCCGCCGGTTGGGGGGCGGAATAATCTGCACGGTCTATCTACTGTGGCGCATGTTTCCTGGGCCAGGAGCTGTACTGTACAGATCCTGCGCGACCTCTCATAAAGGCAGGTGAGGAACGAGATGATGTATCTGTAGACAGATCAGATAGATCATCATCTGTCTGGCCGGGGTGCGCAGGCTTACCATCGGTGTGAGCTTGATGGCGGTGTGGAGTGGCATGTGGAGAGTGGGACACTCCTCCGGGTTCTTCCCCGTCAAGTAGCCTTGCGTTGCGCGCGAGCGAGCGAGTAAAGAGCGGATCACAGCAAAAAATAAGAAGGAGAAAAAAAAGAAGAAGCGTATATACATAAATATACCAGGTATAGACGAGGGAAAAACGGACGACGAGGAAAAAAGAGAAAGAAAAGAACATATCACTATTCAAAAGACCATGCAAACTAGGACATACAAAAACAAAAAAACACATGTATCCTTACACGTCAAGTGGTCTTTTGCGAGAACGCGCGGGTGGGGGGGAAGGCAACCACACCAACCACGAAAAAAAGAGATGGAGGAAAAAATATGACGCAAATGACCGAGAGGAACAAATAAATATCAGAAGAAAAACAACATAAGAAAAACAAGTGAGTTTGTTATTCAGGAAACCAACAAATCACGAAAACAAGAAGAAACAAAACAAACAGAAAAAAGAACAAAAAAGACAAATCAATGTTCGAAAGAACTACTGTACTGTTAACGAAAAGAGACCCACGATAAGAAAAAAACAAAGAAAACAAACC
This sequence comes from Macrocystis pyrifera, assembly GCA_031763025.1. Classification (NCBI taxonomy): domain Eukaryota; class Phaeophyceae; order Laminariales; family Laminariaceae; genus Macrocystis; species Macrocystis pyrifera. The sequence goes on from JASSKH010000004.1 coordinate 9,981,327, forward strand.
AGTAACTTAAAACAATAAAATAGTGAAGTGGAACGGACGAAGAGACGCGCAGATATCGACCTATTCGATCGCCTGATATAGGCCGCCAAACAGAAAAAAAAAAAATCGTCGAAGCGACCATTCAGCGAGCTACTGCTGTAGCAGACAGTCCGAACGCACAGTGAAGCAGTCCGCACGTAGTCTGTACGTAGTAGCGGTGCCCATCGGAAGTGCTACACCGAGGGGAGGGGACGAGCGGCGGGGGGGTGGGGGGCGTACCCATTCGTTGCTCGCCTTACGCAAAAGTCACTTTATTTAGCCCATTGACCACGCATCCCTTTTCGAGACGGAGCGCCGTTCCTACTCCCAATAGAGACACCTCCAACAGTTGGGCGCTCAATACGTCGCTTCCACATAGAGCCGGTGGGGGGGGGGGGGAGGGGGGAGTCTCACGGCATCCAGGCTCGGGAAACCGGCATTGACAGCAGCACCGCAAAGCCACATACCGCACGTGCATACATCCAGAACTCTCGTGACTTACTTATCAACTTGTTAGGGGCTGGTCGGGGTTACTTGCCCGGTTACTTGCCCTCGTGGCTATACCCCTTTGTTCTTCAGCAATCTCAAGGACCCTTTTTTTTTTTCTTTTCATGTTCTTCGTTCTTGCTCGGCGGCTACGTGCGAGCAGCTGGCATGTACGAGGAACGAACGCCCGCTTTTTGTTTTTTTCCATTTTAGGTTGCTGCATGGGGCGTTTCAAGTCGACCACAATCCCCGAGGGGAACCTTGCATACGCACTATATATCCGTAACCAGGTAGACACACGACCAAGCTATTACGGGGGTCCATAGTTAATGGGACCAAATTTTGTTAGTGAAAATAGGTAAATATATACCTGGTAGGTTTTTGTGTGTACCATAGGTCCTGTTAACTATGGACCCCCGTAATAGTACATAGACTATACAGCAGCGGTCGGCGAGCAGAGGAAAACAAAAAAAGAGCGTGCAAAATAAAATCCGACGAATAAGGCATGGACATTATACGCATACACAGCGCGAAAAAGAAAAAGAAAAAGGGTAAGTCGTTCAAGAGACACGATCAAGAAACGCAAGCTCCAACGCAACGCCCCCGGCACTTACTGTCGATCACGGGGGGACACTCTCATCAGAACCAAAAATATGGCCTGTGTGCTAAAAAAAAAAAAAAAGCAGGGGGGATACAGGCAGCAGCGGTGATTCCTCTACGGTGCCGAAACACCCCAGCCAACAACCTCGGCAACGCTGCCGCTCGTGACGACCGAACCGGTCCGTCGGAAGGTTCACCCCGGGAAGCCGGTGCAGAGCCGGGGCTACCTCGAACCGTCTCGGGCGCGCAACAAGAGGCCCCCCCCACAACCGAGCGAGGACATCGCCACGGCATATGCATCATCAGCCGCCGCCGCCGCCGCCGCCACCTGCCCCCCCCTCGGCACTGCTCTGCACCCTGCCACACTGGCTAACAATGCCATCTGTGCCGAGCGATCTCACCGGAAATATAGCGGGCAGCAGCCCGCACTAATCATCCGACACTACAGAGGGATCAAACCACTACTGCTGTACCTCGTACATGGTTCTCTGGGTCCCCACCATCGTGAGCCATGATTCACGGTGTCTGTTTGCGTTCTTCACGATAAACCGTTCTATTTTCCAGCACCCCCCTCCCCCCCCCACCTCCCCCTTCCCCCCCCGGGTCCGCGCCGATTCCTCATCCTGTATGGAGAGAGATACAAGCTTTGTGGTCACACAAAAATACGACGCAGAGATAGATGGTACGAGTACGTACTTCGTTGTGATGCAGCGGTTCGATCGATGATGAGTCGACGAAGGAATAAAGAAAGGGCCCCAAGTCTTGTCGCGATAAAAGCGATAAGAATGCAAGACACGAAACCGTAGTACCGTAGTACAGGAGGGAGGGAGAAGAGCCTAGCATTACGGGGGGCCATAGTAAACAGGACCCAACATTGTTAGTAAAAACAGGTAAATATCTAGTTTTTTTGTGTGTACCGTAGGTCCTATTTACTATCGTCTCCCGCAATACATTGTGATCCCAGGTCTGAGTTACGGCTACTAATAGGAAGGAGACCGAAAAGGGCGAAGATAACGAATGAGATGAATATATATATTATACGAAAGAAGAGTGGATAATGCTATGCCATATGACACCCTACTGGAATCGACAGGCACAACATACGTGCCCCCCCGCCCCCCTCCCAATCACAGTACACACCGTAGAGCACGCGAAGGATCGCCTGGTGGCCCACGACAAGCAGGGGCGATCGCTGCCGCAGCATCTCGAACAGGACGGGCTCTAGCCTCGTGAAAAGGTCCTGGTAACTCTCCCCCGCGCGGGTACCTGCGGGTGGATGGCGTAGTACGTCCCGTCACACAGCGCGAGGCGGGTGGGTGGCGCGTTGTGCAACGGCGTATGTAACGCATATCGTTTACATGCAAAGGCGAGTTTTCGAGCGGTGTGCAAGCCATTTTTTTTTCACAAAAAAAGAAAGAAAGAAAGAAAGAAATACTAAACGTACAAGAGAAAAAAAGTGGGTACGTACGTATACACAGACAGCAGAAAAAGAAAACAGACACCTGGTACCTGGTAAGTACGTCTGTGGGCTCTTCGCCGTCCTCGGCAGCAAGGGCGTTATGATATCACGGGGAACCATAGTAAATAGGACCAAATATTGTGAGTAAAAATAGTGAAATATATATGTTCTTGTGTGTGCCGTAGGTCCTATTTAATACGGTCCCCCGTAATAGTGTCAGCACGCACGCATACACAGACAGACAGACAGACAAGACAAAACAGACAGACAGAAAAAGGCAGACATACACACAGACACACAAAAGCACATCGGCAGACACACAAGAGACTGTCGACATTCGCATAACCACATCAACGCCAAACACAAGTATCAATAGCGACAGACACCACGACCACCCCAAACAACATGACCACCACCATCACCAACACCACCACGACCACCATCAACACCACCACCAACACCAATATCACCCCCCCCAACCCCCCCCCCCCTCCCCACTACTACCAACACTTAACACCAACACCACCGACACTAACGCTACCACCCGCTCCCCCCCCCCCCCCACCTCCAGACCTTTCCCAAACCCCCCACCCCCACCCCACGCCGCCACCACTACCCTCCCCCTTCCCCACCATCACACCCACCCCCATTCCCACCACCACCACCTCGAAGAGCAGACAAGCCTACATACCGGTACCGCAGCTTGTCCTTCAGCCTGGCCTCGTACTCCTGAGGCATCTCAGCCGCAACGTGGGCGTAGGTGAGGGAGTCCATCAGGCCCGCGCTGATCTCCGTCAGCTGGCTCCACTTGATAACCTGGCGTTCGCGAATACGGGGCATATCACGCGTGATTGATGGGATGAGGTGGGATGGCATGGGATGGGATGGGATGGGATGGGGTGGGATGGGATGGGATGGGATGGGATGGAATGGGTTGGGATGGAATGGGTTGGGATGGGTGGGACGAGACGGGAGCGGAGTGGGAGGGACGGGATGGGATGGGATGAGATGAGGTGGGCCGCACGATGGATAGTCCGATCTGCAACAACATCAAGCTTTGACGCATACCGGTACCTTTCCTTATCTTGTTCCAGAAACGGAGTACAAATCTGGGACGGGATGGGGTGGGGATCGATGGGATGGGGTGGAGTGGAGCGGGATGGGATGGTATTGGGGTGGGACAGGGTGGAATGGGATGGGACAGGATGGGATGGGGCGAGCTGGGATGGGATGGGATAGGATGGGATGAAATGCGATGCGATGGATAGGATGGGGTGGGAATAGGAGGGAATGGGAATGGGGTAGGGTGGGATGGGACGGGATGAATAGAGAAGGGACGGGATGGGATGGGATGGGATGGGATGGGATGGGATGGGATGGGATAGAATGGGATGGGATAGAATGGGATGGGATAGAATGGGATGGAATGGATAACGGGATGGGATGATATTGACCTAGATGAGAGGAACAGGATGGGAATATGTTGATATAGATGAGAGGGACAGGACGAGGTGGGATGGGAGTGGAAGCGAAAAAGGATGGGGCGTGACGGGATGGGATGGGGAGTGATGAGTGGGATGGAATGGGATGGAGCATCATACAACGGGATGGCCGGCATCCTTTCAAGAAAACTATCGATTTTTTCCCCTCAAAACCTCGATGCTGCGGCTTTAGAGGTTGCGTTGATAAACAACGATCCAAGGGGCGCATATGGGCATGGGGCGGGATGAAGCGGGACGGGATGGGATACATGGTCTCCCTCTCTCCCTCCCTCCCCCTCCCTCCCGAGCCATGGTGCGGTAAGGGTAAAATGAGGTACGCTTGCGCCCAACCGCTACTGACGGGGCTCCCTCCAGGAAGGAGCCATCCAAACTCTTCGGAATCCCGTGTGTGCTTCCCTCTACAGCAGCAGGCGGTGTCCCTCTGGAAGGCCGGCTAAATAAATGCCGGCGCGCCGACATTAAATGCCGGTCGGAATCGCTCTGGCACAGATGGGACGAAAGCAGTGTGTGGCGGTGTGCGGGAATACTGCCGGTGAGATCTCGCCGCACAGGTGGGATCACACCATTGTGGCGGCGCGCGGAACAATGCCGAGGCCCGCTGTAATGGCGATGTATTGACCTGTGCACACAGCGGCAACGCAAGATCAAGATGGACCACTGCTTCAGCACTGCGAGTATTCCGTACACAGTCCTACGATAACCCGGAGAGTAGTTGTCCATCGAGTCGCGGGCATATATGTTTATAAATATACCAGGTCTCAGGAAACGATACAAATATGGCACCGATTTCGTTTCGCTGGTCGTTGGCCTTGTCGTTTGTTGTGGCGTAACACGAGGCGTCGAAACTCTTCAACGTCCGGCTGCTGCTGCTGCTGCTGCTGCTGCTGCTGCTGCTGCTGCTGCTGCCGCTGCCGCCGCCGCACGAAACGTCATCGGACTCGTGTACGGATATCACCTTCCCGTCGCCCCACGTCCGAATGAACGCCTCCGAAGGGGAGAGAGAACCTCGTGAAATGTTCAAAAACGTAAGGCAATGGTAATGTTTTTTTTTTTTTTCGGAGAAGTACGTACAAATATAATGTACAGACAGTGATCCTTGTCTTGAGGGGGCCTCAGAAAAATTAGACGCACCCCCCCCCCCCTACCGACCAACGCGTCTCCCCTATGTCACTGGGCACCCTCTACCCTGACCCCAACGCGGACCTGATCCCACCCCCCGACCTGATCCCCCCCCCCCCATAAGACTTTCTGGGTACATAATTAGTTGTCAGCAGGCAGGCCCCCCTCGAGGACCCCTGACCCTACACACGCGGCTTTTCATCCACAAAAGAAAAAAAAATCAGGGTTTCCACCAGAGAGGCCACAGCGAAAACGGGAACACGAAAAAACGTAGTAAAAAACACTCTGGCCCCGAATATGAGCACCGTTTCTTACGTTAATAATATGGACAAGAAGTGCAAATGTTGCTTATACGTTGGGACAGAATTGTGCCTGCGGCAACAGGCTCGCTGTCTACATACAACAAACGCTTGGCGCTTGGTACGAGCAATAAATGCCTTTGCCTGGTCGGGGAAAATCCGTTTACATGCCCTCCATCCCGCCGGCATTGTAGGGAACGCGAGGAGGGTGTCTCTATGGTCATACGACTACGGCCGTGCATGACGTGAGTACCCCCCCCCCTCCCCCCCCCCCCCCCCCCACCCCCCCCCCCCCCCCCCCCCCCCCCCCCCCCCCCCCCCCCCGTCCGTCCGCGTCCCCGTCCCCTCCCTTTGCCGGCCTCCCATATACGCACTTTGTGGCCCAAATACTTCTGGGAGGAACTACGAGCACTGTAACCACATAAATAATGACAAATGTAGACCTACGTCGCGGTCAGGGGATTTTGCTCGACGAGGTTACCCCTTCAGGCGGTGAACGAAGGTATGTAGGGACCGGAACAACGGTTGTCGACTTTGGCGTTACCAGCCGTCTACGAAAGGCCCGACCGCCGGGCAGTACGGGTACGTAGAGAGGATCATGTCGTGCCTTGGTATCGCGACAACTCCGACGATTCCTACGCGTATATTTTACTCCCCAAGCAACCACGCAGCGAGCGGTGGCCGGGTGCTGCTGCTGTCCGTAATCGTCACTTCTTTTTTTTTTTTTTTTTCCGCCATTATTTTCCCTCTGGAGGCAAAAAATCCCGCAAGTCACTTTTTTTTTTTTTTTTTTTTTTTCCCCCCCGCCGTTATTTTCCCTCTGAGGCAACAATCCCAAGTCATCACTTTTTTTTTGTTTCCGCCATTATTTTTTTGTTCCCCCTTTGAAGCAGAAATCCCACCAAAGTCAGCACTTTTTTTGTTCCCCCGCGCCATTATTTTCCCTCAGAGGCAAAGCTCCCAAGTCACTTTTTTTTTTTCCCCCCGCCATTAGTTTTCCCTCTGAGGCAAAAATCCCAAGCCTTCACTTTTTCTTTTTTCTTTTTCGCGTCATTATTTTCCCTCTTGAGGCAAAAATCGCAAGGGGGGTTCTTAACATTACACTTTACCTTGACCACATACGTTTCAAGACGATGTATCACGCAGGGTCGCTCAAGTGGGGGGGGTCTCAAGAAACTCGGAAGGTGCCGCCCTCTTCAACCTCCACGTACCGTAAAAAACGCCTCCTTGCCGCCTTACCTCCCTCTCCATGATCATGGGGGCCACCGTCTGCCCCGTGCGGAGCATGGTCGACGTCCAGACAACCAGCTCCTCCTCCTCCTCCTCTTCCTCCCCCTCCCCTCCACCCCCGCCCCCCCCCCAACCACCATCAGCAGAGGCGGAGCCGCTCGAGCACTTGGACGGGGGGTAAAGCTTCTTCATGAACTCCGCCAGCTTACCGGCGTAAACCTTACCCGCTGCGGTTAACGGCGCGTCTCCACCGATGCGGCCCTAAAACAAGGAGGAGGCGACGTAGAATAGGGGAAAGGGGAGAGGAATGGGGAGGGGGGGGAGCGTATTTCATTCGTTGCTTGCCTCAGTCATTCGACCAGTGACCATGCATCCCTTTCGAGACGGAGCGGAGCGGCGGGGGGGGGGGGGGTACTCATGTCAGGGGAGGGGGAGGGGGAGGGGGGGGGGGAGGGGGGGAAGGGAAGGGGGAGAGGGGGGGGGGGGCAGGGGAGGGAGATGGGGAGGAGGTGGTGAGAGGGCGCACGTCGGGTTTTCACCGACCAGGCACACATTGCTTGCGCCAAGCGCGAAGAGCCATGAGCATGAAGGGCGAGCTGCATCCTACTAAAAAACCGCCTGTGAGGCGGACTTGCATGTGGATGACAAGCTTCGACGAGTCAATGTATTTCACGGTCTTGGCCAGTTCCAGAGACAGCGATGGGAGAAATACGTAACTGCCTCTTGGGTGCCTAGCCACAAACACCTACGCGATACGAGAACTCCCCATATTCGGAGTAAAGGTTTTCCACCCCGCACAAATGATCTAACTCGGCCACCAGCCGTCACCGAGCGCTAAAAAAGAAAAAGAAAAAGAAAGAAAGAAAAAAAGATACGAAGCCTGGTTGTCTACTAGCTCTAGTAGTGAGCGGCATATTTTCAAGTGTCGTTGCCAATCGCCGTCAACCCAACCTATATACCAGGTATACTATAGAGGGTTGCGTGTGGCGGGGGGGGGGGGGGGGGGGGGGCGTACTCTTTTGTTGCTTGCCTTAGTCATTTGACCATTGACCACGCATCCCTTTCGAGACGGAGCACCGTTCCTACTCCTAATAGAGACACCTCCAGCAATTGGGCGCTCATCACGTTGTTTCCATATATTACATAGAAACTTTTTTTGCTAATCTTATCCCCTTCCTGTTTGGCCTCCTGTGGCCACCATCTATCGGGGGGGGGGGGGGGGGGGGGGGGGGCTGATCGGTCGACCGAGGGCTTAAGTATCGCCTGGAAAAAACTATCGAGGTGGCGTGTGCGGAAGTGGGAGAGGGGGGGGGGGGGGGGGGGGGGGGGTCGCGTGGGTAATCTATCAAGGTCTGATTTGCAGTGCATTACAGCACATAACCCCCCCCCCCCAAAAAAAAA
>JASSKH010000004.1:9989540-10109336 GCA_031763025.1 Macrocystis pyrifera
TCAGGTCCGCGTTGGGGTCAGGGTAGAGGGTGCCCAGTGACATAGGGGAGACGCGTTGGTCGGTAGGGGGGGGGGGGGGTGCGTCTAATTTTTCTGAGGCCCCCTCAAGACAAGGATCACTGTCTGTACATTATATTTGTACGTACTTCTCCGAAAAAAAAAAAAATTACCATTGCCTTACGTTTTTGAACATTTCACGAGGTTCTCTCTCCCCTTCGGAGGCGTTCATTCGGACGTGGGGCGACGGGAAGGTGATATCCGTACACGAGTCCGATGACGTTTCGTGCGGCGGCGGCAGCGGCAGCAGCAGCAGCAGCAGCAGCAGCAGCAGCAGCAGCAGCAGCACCGGACGTTGAAGAGTTTCGACGCCTCGTGTTACGCCACAACAAACGACAAGGCCAACGACCAGCGAAACGAAATCGGTGCCATATTTGTATCGTTTCCTGAGACCTGGTATATTTATAAACATATATGCCCGCGACTCGATGGACAACTACTCTCCGGGTTATCGTAGGACTGTGTACGGAATACTCGCAGTGCTGAAGCAGTGGTCCATCTTGATCTTGCGTTGCCGCTGTGTGCACAGGTCAATACATCGCCATTACAGCGGGCCTCGGCATTGTTCCGCGCGCCGCCACAATGGTGTGATCCCACCTGTGCGGCGAGATCTCACCGGCAGTATTCCCGCACACCGCCACACACTGCTTTCGTCCCATCTGTGCCAGAGCGATTCCGACCGGCATTTAATGTCGGCGCGCCGGCATTTATTTAGCCGGCCTTCCAGAGGGACACCGCCTGCTGCTGTAGAGGGAAGCACACACGGGATTCCGAAGAGTTTGGATGGCTCCTTCCTGGAGGGAGCCCCGTCAGTAGCGGTTGGGCGCAAGCGTACCTCATTTTACCCTTACCGCACCATGGCTCGGGAGGGAGGGAGGGAGGGAGAGAGGGAGACCATGTATCCCATCCCGTCCCGCTTCATCCCGCCCCATGCCCATATGCGCCCCTTGGATCGTTGTTTATCAACGCAACCTCTAAAGCCGCAGCATCGAGGTTTTGAGGGGAAAAAATCGATAGTTTTCTTGAAAGGATGCCGGCCATCCCGTTGTATGATGCTCCATCCCATTCCATCCCACTCATCACTCCCCATCCCATCCCGTCACGCCCCATCCTTTTTTCGCTTCCACTCCCATCCCACCTCGTCCTGTCCCTCTCATCTATATCAACATATTCCCATCCTGTTCCTCTCATCTAGGTCAATATCATCCCATCCCGTTATCCATTCCATCCCATTCTATCCCATCCCATTCTATCCCATCCCATTCTATCCCATCCCATCCCATCCCATCCCATCCCATCCCATCCCATCCCGTCCCTTCTCTATTCATCCCGTCCCATCCCACCCTACCCCATTCCCATTCCCTCCTATTCCCACCCCATCCTATCCATCGCATCGCATTTCATCCCATCCTATCCCATCCCATCCCAGCTCGCCCCATCCCATCCTGTCCCATCCCATTCCACCCTGTCCCACCCCAATACCATCCCATCCCGCTCCACTCCACCCCATCCCATCGATCCCCACCCCATCCCGTCCCAGATTTGTACTCCGTTTCTGGAACAAGATAAGGAAAGGTACCGGTATGCGTCAAAGCTTGATGTTGTTGCAGATCGGACTATCCATCGTGCGGCCCACCTCATCTCATCCCATCCCATCCCGTCCCTCCCACTCCGCTCCCGTCTCGTCCCACCCATCCCAACCCATTCCATCCCAACCCATTCCATCCCATCCCATCCCATCCCATCCCACCCCATCCCATCCCATCCCATCCCATGCCATCCCACCTCATCCCATCAATCACGCGTGATATGCCCCGTATTCGCGAACGCCAGGTTATCAAGTGGAGCCAGCTGACGGAGATCAGCGCGGGCCTGATGGACTCCCTCACCTACGCCCACGTTGCGGCTGAGATGCCTCAGGAGTACGAGGCCAGGCTGAAGGACAAGCTGCGGTACCGGTATGTAGGCTTGTCTGCTCTTCGAGGTGGTGGTGGTGGGAATGGGGGTGGGTGTGATGGTGGGGAAGGGGGAGGGTAGTGGTGGCGTTGGGGTGGGGGTGGGGGGTTTGGGAAAGGTCTGGAGGGGGGTGGGGGGGGGAGCGGGTGGTAGCGTTAGTGTCGGTGGTGTTGGTGTTAAGTGTTGGTAGTAGTGGGGAGGGGGGGGGGGTTGGGGGGGGTGATATTGGTGTTGGTGGTGGTGTTGATGGTGGTCGTGGTGGTGTTGGTGATGGTGGTGGTCATGTTGTTTGGGGTGGTCGTGGTGTCTGTCGCTATTGATACTTGTGTTTGGCGTTGATGTGGTTATGCGAATGTCGACAGTCTCTTGTGTGTCTGCCGATGTGCTTTTGTGTGTCTGTGTGTATGTCTGCCTTTTTCTGTCTGTCTGTTTTGTCTTGTCTGTCTGTCTGTCTGTGTATGCGTGCGTGCTGACACTATTACGGGGGACCGTATTAAATAGGACCTACGGCACACACAAGAACATATATATTTCACTATTTTTACTCACAATATTTGGTCCTATTTACTATGGTTCCCCGTGATATCATAACGCCCTTGCTGCCGAGGACGGCGAAGAGCCCACAGACGTACTTACCAGGTACCAGGTGTCTGTTTTCTTTTTCTGCTGTCTGTGTATACGTACGTACCCACTTTTTTTCTCTTGTACGTTTAGTATTTCTTTCTTTCTTTCTTTCTTTTTTTGTGAAAAAAAAATGGCTTGCACACCGCTCGAAAACTCGCCTTTGCATGTAAACGATATGCGTTACATACGCCGTTGCACAACGCGCCACCCACCCGCCTCGCGCTGTGTGACGGGACGTACTACGCCATCCACCCGCAGGTACCCCGCGGGGGAGAGTTACCAGGACCTTTTCACGAGGCTAGAGCCCGTCCTGTTCGAGATGCTGCGGCAGCGATCGCCCCTGCTTGTCGTGGGCCACCAGGCGATCCTTCGCGTGCTCTACGGTGTGTACTGTGATTGGGAGGGGGGCGGGGGGGCACGTATGTTGTGCCTGTCGATTCCAGTAGGGTGTCATATGGCATAGCATTATCCACTCTTCTTTCGTATAATATATATATTCATCTCATTCGTTATCTTCGCCCTTTTCGGTCTCCTTCCTATTAGTAGCCGTAACTCAGACCTGGGATCACAATGTATTGCGGGAGACGATAGTAAATAGGACCTACGGTACACACAAAAAAACTAGATATTTACCTGTTTTTACTAACAATGTTGGGTCCTGTTTACTATGGCCCCCCGTAATGCTAGGCTCTTCTCCCTCCCTCCTGTACTACGGTACTACGGTTCGTGTCTTGCATTCTTATCGCTTTTATCGCGACAAGACTTGGGGCCCTTTCTTTATTCCTTCGTCGACTCATCATCGATCGAACCGCTGCATCACAACGAAGTACGTACTCGTACCATCTATCTCTGCGTCGTATTTTTGTGTGACCACAAAGCTTGTATCTCTCTCCATACAGGATGAGGAATCGGCGCGGACCCGGGGGGGGAAGGGGGAGGGGGGGGAGGGGGGTGCTGGAAAATAGAACGGTTTATCGTGAAGAACGCAAACAGACACCGTGAATCATGGCTCACGATGGTGGGGACCCAGAGAACCATGTACGAGGTACAGCAGTAGTGGTTTGATCCCTCTGTAGTGTCGGATGATTAGTGCGGGCTGCTGCCCGCTATATTTCCGGTGAGATCGCTCGGCACAGATGGCATTGTTAGCCAGTGTGGCAGGGTGCAGAGCAGTGCCGAGGGGGGGGCAGGTGGCGGCGGCGGCGGCGGCGGCTGATGATGCATATGCCGTGGCGATGTCCTCGCTCGGTTGTGGGGGGGGGGGCCTCTTGTTGCGCGCCCGAGACGGTTCGAGGTAGCCCCGGCTCTGCACCGGCTTCCCGGGGTGAACCTTCCGACGGACCGGTTCGGTCGTCACGAGCGGCAGCGTTGCCGAGGTTGTTGGCTGGGGTGTTTCGGCACCGTAGAGGAATCACCGCTGCTGCCTGTATCCCCCCTGCTTTTTTTTTTTTTTAGCACACAGGCCATATTTTTGGTTCTGATGAGAGTGTCCCCCCGTGATCGACAGTAAGTGCCGGGGGCGTTGCGTTGGAGCTTGCGTTTCTTGATCGTGTCTCTTGAACGACTTACCCTTTTTCTTTTTCTTTTTCGCGCTGTGTATGCGTATAATGTCCATGCCTTATTCGTCGGATTTTATTTTGCACGCTCTTTTTTTGTTTTCCTCTGCTCGCCGACCGCTGCTGTATAGTCTATGTACTATTACGGGGGTCCATAGTTAACAGGACCTATGGTACACACAAAAACCTACCAGGTATATATTTACCTATTTTCACTAACAAAATTTGGTCCCATTAACTATGGACCCCCGTAATAGCTTGGTCGTGTGTCTACCTGGTTACGGATATATAGTGCGTATGCAAGGTTCCCCTCGGGGATTGTGGTCGACTTGAAACGCCCCATGCAGCAACCTAAAATGGAAAAAAACAAAAAGCGGGCGTTCGTTCCTCGTACATGCCAGCTGCTCGCACGTAGCCGCCGAGCAAGAACGAAGAACATGAAAAGAAAAAAAAAAAGGGTCCTTGAGATTGCTGAAGAACAAAGGGGTATAGCCACGAGGGCAAGTAACCGGGCAAGTAACCCCGACCAGCCCCTAACAAGTTGATAAGTAAGTCACGAGAGTTCTGGATGTATGCACGTGCGGTATGTGGCTTTGCGGTGCTGCTGTCAATGCCGGTTTCCCGAGCCTGGATGCCGTGAGACTCCCCCTCCCCCCCCCCCCCACCGGCTCTATGTGGAAGCGACGTATTGAGCGCCCAACTGTTGGAGGTGTCTCTATTGGGAGTAGGAACGGCGCTCCGTCTCGAAAAGGGATGCGTGGTCAATGGGCTAAATAAAGTGACTTTTGCGTAAGGCGAGCAACGAATGGGTACGCCCCCCACCCCCGCCGCTCGTCCCCTCCCCTCGGTGTAGCACTTCCGATGGGCACCGCTACTACGTACAGACTACGTGCGGACTGCTTCACTGTGCGTTCGGACTGTCTGCTACAGCAGTAGCTCGCTGAATGGTCGCTTCGACGATTTTTTTTTTTTCTGTTTGGCGGCCTATATCAGGCCGATCGAATAGGTCGATATCTGCGCGTCTCTTCGTCCGTTCCACTTCACTATTTTATTGTTTTAAGTTACTGGTTTGTTTTCTTTGTTTTTTTCTTATCGTGGGTCTCTTTTCGTTAACAGTACAGTAGTTCTTTCGAACATTGATTTGTCTTTTTTGTTCTTTTTTCTGTTTGTTTTGTTTCTTCTTGTTTTCGTGATTTGTTGGTTTCCTGAATAACAAACTCACTTGTTTTTCTTATGTTGTTTTTCTTCTGATATTTATTTGTTCCTCTCGGTCATTTGCGTCATATTTTTTCCTCCATCTCTTTTTTTTTCGTGGTTGGTGTGGTTGCCTTCCCCCCCACCCGCGCGTTCTCGCAAAAGACCACTTGACGTGTAAGGATACATGTGTTTTTTTGTTTTTGTATGTCCTAGTTTGCATGGTCTTTTGAATAGTGATATGTTCTTTTCTTTCTCTTTTTTCCTCGTCGTCCGTTTTTCCCTCGTCTATACCTGGTATATTTTATGTATATACGCTTCTTCTTTTTTTTCTCCTTCTTATTTTTTGCTGTGATCCGCTCTTTACTCGCTCGCTCGCGCGCAACGCAAGGCTACTTGACGGGGAAGAACCCGGAGGAGTGTCCCACTCTCCACATGCCACTCCACACCGCCATCAAGCTCACACCGATGGTAAGCCTGCGCACCCCCGGCCAGACAGATGATGATCTATCTGATCTGTCTACAGATACATCATCTCGTTCCTCACCTGCCTTTATGAGAGGTCGCGCAGGATCTGTACAGTACAGCTCCTGGCCCAGGAAACATGCGCCACAGTAGATAGACCGTGCAGATTATTCCGCCCCCCAACCGGCGGCCTGGGCTACGTACGTACGTAGCTGATACAAAATCGAGACTGCGGGACAGTATTTCGGGGGACCCATAGTAAATAGGACCAAGTATTGTTGGTAAAAATAGGAAATATATATTTGGTCTTTGTGTGTACCGTAGGTCCTATTTACTATGGCCCCCCGTAATAGTAGATACCGGTGTGCCTTGAAAGAGTGTTACTGTAGATGGTGAAGTAGAAATCGATGCTCTGTCCGAGGGGTTTGGTAAGCCTTGGAAGGGAAGATTCTTGGCGTACACTCTGTACACGGAGGTTGTTGCTCACTGGCACGCACGGAGAGGACGAAGAGCAACACCAGCGGAAACGGGCCACAACGAACAGACATTGGAATATCTCTTTTTCTTTCTCTCTCTCTCCTGTCTCTCTCAGGTCTCCTGTCTCTCTCACGTGTGTATCACGGCGTTTTTTTTTTTTTTTTTTTTTTTTTTTGCCGCTCTACACAAGTACTGTGCTTCGAAGTAGGCATACTACGTACCTGGTATGTATGATAATGTACGTACTACTGTACTACAGTACTCTGTAAACATGGCATGCCTCGTACGAACAAATACATATCTCTAGGAAACCGCGGTTTGACACTCTTGGCTGACCGCTCCCCTGCACTAAAACTAATGTGTGAAGGCCGAACGAGGCCTTGACGCGCTCAAAAGGACCGATAGCCTTCGACCCTTTGACTGACCGCCCCCTATGCTGAAAGTAGTATACTAAGGTCAAAAGGGACCCTTGACGCGCCCAGAAAACCGGTCTCCTTTGACACGTTGGCTGACCGCTTCCTACACTAAAACAAGTATTAAGGCCAAAAGAGACCCTTGACGGGTCCAAAAAGACCGGTCTCTTTTGAATTCTTGACCTACCGCTCCCTACACTAAAAATAGTGTATTAATGCCAAAAGAGACCCTTGACGCGCCCGAAAGACCCGTCTCCTTGACCCCTTGACTGACCGCCCCCTATACTAAAAGTAGTATATTAAGGTAATAAAGGCTGTCGATGCGCCCAAAAACCGGTCTCCTTTGACACTCTTGACTGACCGCTTCCTACACTAAAACTGGTATATTAAGGCCAAAATAATAGCATGCTTAAATTTGCGTGGGGAGAGAGTAGGCTAACAGTACATAGCAGTGTATGTCAAACCATTTTCTCGACTACTATTACGGGGAACCATAGTTGATAGGACCTATGGTACACACAAAAACCTACCAGGTATGTATTTACCTATTTTTGCCAACAATATTTTTGTCCTGTTTACTATGGACCCCCGTAATAAGTAGTATGCTCGTTCTGTTACTGGAGCAACAATTCGTCTGTCTCGCTGACGTTTTTTTTTTTTGGTTTTTGTCGTGTTTTGTTTGCTCTTGTCGTTTTTTTTTTTTGTTTCGTTTTTTGTTTTTGTGTATCGCAGGCGTATACGTGCGAGGAGGAGTGGCACCGGCCGCTGGAAGAGTGCGACGAGCCCGTCGTCGACGTCAAGCACCCGCTTAGCGACGCTCAAAGCGCGTGACCCCGGGAGAGAGGGGGAGGGGTGTTGGGATGGGAGGGGGGGGGGGGGTGTACTTGAAGGGTGGACTCGATACCATTCATGAACGTAGTCGTAGTGCCATGGGCCCTCGCATCCCTACAATCCCCGGATGAAACACGTCGGGTTTTCACCGACCAGGCAGGGAGGGGGGTGTACTCGATAGGAGAGATGTACTCGATCTCATGCATGGCCGTAGTCGTATGACCATAGACCCTCGCATCCCTACAATGCCGGGACGGAGCATGTCGGGTTTTCACCGACCAGGCAGACCTTGCTTGCACCAAGCGCGAAGCGCCGTGAGGTGTCCGGCGAGTCGCATGAAGGGTGAGCTGCATTCTACTAAGAACCGCTTGTGAGGCGGACTTGCATATGGATGACAGCTTCAATGACTTAGTTTAATTTCCGGTGTGGCCACTTCCAGAGGGGGGGGTAAGAGGGGTTTGGGAGGGACTGGGAAGGGGTTACGGACGCCATTCACCCAGTGTGCGAAACTCAATTAGCGCCGGGGACAGGGGACAGGGGGCGTACGCCTTTGTTGCTTGCCTTAGTCATTTGACCGTTGACCACGAATCCGTTTCGAGCCGAAGCTAGTGCGCGGACGGCGGGTGTACTCATGTCGTGCATGGCCGCATTCGTATGGACGTAGGCGCAGGGGTGGGGGGGGGGGGCTTGGGGAGGGGGAGTGAGGGTTGGGGGTAAGGTGGAAGAGGGGGGAGGCGTCAAGCACCCTGTTAGCGACGCTCAATGCAGAGAGGCGGGGACAGGGGGGGGGGGGTGTACTCGATATCTTGCATGGCCGTAGTCTTATGACCATTGACCCTCGCATCCCTGCAATGCCGGGACGGAGCACGTCCGGTTTTCATCGACCAGGCAGACATTACTTGCACCAAGCGCTAAGCGCCGGGGGGGTTGTACCCTTTTGTGTCCTGCGTGGTCGTAGTCGCATGACCATAGACCCTCGCATCCCCACAATGCAGGAACGGAGAGCACGCCAGGTTTTCACCGACCAGGCACACTTTGCTTGCGCCAAGCGCGACTCGCCGTGAGGTGTTGGGCGAGTCGCATGAAGTGTGAACTGCACCCTAGATACTAAGAAGCGCTTGTGACACGGACTTTCTTGCTTATGTAAAATAATTGACTTTCTTTCCGGTGTGGCCACTCCCACAGACAGCGTGACGCGGGGGGGGGGAGGCCGTCAAGCATCTGATTAGCGATGCTTAAAGCGGGTGACACCCGTGAGGGCGGGGGGGGGGGGGGGGGGGGGAGGGGGGGGGTTGTTCATGGTAACCATGCGGAACGCTAGAACCAGAAACATAGAATACATGATAATAAATAGGGTGTGTTTGTTTGCAGCTGTAGATTTTTCGGCCAATCGATAAGTGTTGCGAGGATTCCGGTGATTTTGATGTTCCTATAGATGCGATAGTTTTGCTGTTTTCGATTATTTCGACATTATTTAATATACCGTCGAGGATTTCCAGATTGGTAGGCCGAGCGTGGTTGGCTGAGCGTGATTTGGCTGAACGTGGTTGGCTGAGCGTGATTGGCTGCACGTAAGTTGCTACGCGTGATTGGCTTGGATGGCTGAGCGAGATTAGCCGACGACGTAATTGGCTGAGCGTGATTGGCTGACGACGGTATTGGCTGGGCGTGGTTGGCTGCATACGAGTTGCTGAGCGTGAACGTCTGAAAATGGCTTGCCTCCGTTTGGTTTGGCTTGAGCGTGTGGTAGACTTAGCCTGATTGGCTGACGTGGTTTGGCTGAGCGTGATTGGCTGTATGCTATTCGGCTGAACGTGATTGGCTGGGTTGTGATTTGTCTCAGTATCATTTGGCTGAAAGTGATTTGGCATACCATGATTGGCTGAGTGTCATTTGGCTGAGCTTGATTGACTGAGAGCGTGATTTGGCTAAGCGGGATTGGCTGAGCGTGGCACTGCCGACAGTTATTGGTTGAGCATGATCGGCCGAGCGTGAGATCGCTGACGGCGTGGTCAGCTGAACATGATTGGCCGACTGGACGAATGACTGAGCGTGATTGGCTGTCGGCGTGACTTAATTAGCTGAGCGTGATTCGCTGACGGCAGGATTAGCTGAGCTTGATTGGCTGACCCCGCGATTTTCTGAGCGTGGTTGGCTAAAGACGAGATTAGCTGAGCGTGGTCGGCTGAAGGCGCGACTGGCTGAGCGTGGCAGGCTGACGGTGGGATACTTGGCATCGGCGTCGTAGTCGTGGTGGTGGTGGTGGTGGTGGCGACGGGGGTAGGTAGAGACCGTCGGTCGGCCCCCTTTTCACCATTGTTGCCGCGGCGACGTTGACGAACGACCTCCAAGCATCTTGGCATTTTCGTGTTTTTATGTCGGTTTCGTCGTATTTAGACGTTTCTGGGGGTGGGGGGGGGGGGGGGATGGGGTTGGAGTTGGAGGTGAGGGGGTCTCCGGCGGGCCAGGCTCTGTTTTGGCGGGTCTATGGCCAGGCGTTTTTTCAGACACAGCTGCTTCTGTGGCCAAGCGGTATTATGGGCGGCGCTGCCGTGGCCAGCCGTCGTTTTTTTTCGGTGAGACTGGTCTTAAATTGTTTTGGCGGGGCTGCTGTGGCCGAGCGCTAGTTTGGCGGGTCTTGGTAAGGCATCATTGTGGCGGCACTGATCAGGCGTTTTGTGGCCAGGCGCTATTTTGGTGGGGCTGATGCAGCCGGACGTTCAAGTAGGCGGGGCTGCTTTGCTGGGACGATGTTTTAAGCGGGTCTTGGTCAGGCGTGAGTTTTATTGGCGGATGCCGCTGCGGGGTTTGTTTGGAGGTTCTCCGCACTCCTACCACGCGTGTAGAAGAAGGGGGGGGGGGGGGGGGGGGGGGGGGGGGGGGGGGGCGCACTGCACCCTTCCGCCGCTGAGTTTTCATTTTAGTCGGTTGGTTGATTGATTGATCGGTTGATTGATAAATCGGTTGATTGATGGACTGATCAGTCGGTTGGTTGTGTGATTTGTTGATCGGGAGGGTGATTGATTGATTGATCGATTGGTTGATTGGATAGTTGGTCGACTGACTGGTTGATTGATAGGTTGGCTGTATTTTCTTGTGCAATTTTTGTGTTCCTGTTTTGACGAGACGTTGCATTGACCTGTCCGTCTGCCTGTCTGTCTTGTCTTGTCTATCTATCTATCTATCTATTCGTCTGCTTCGAAGCATCTGTCTACCTGCACGTAATTTTATTGCATGGTGCGAGCACGTAATTTCAGTTCTGTTTTGTGTTCTTCAGCCCTCTCTGGGCGAATGACTAGTAAGTGCGATACAGACTTAGAAGGCGTGTATGTACGGATTCGTACCATTTAGAATATAAAGCACCGGTAGTACCATAAATAGTGCTGCTTCTTTCTTTTTTTTTTTGCTGTTTAGCTCGCTCAACGGCATACTGGTGCATGCTACGTCCCTGATATGGCGGTATACACGATGTGCGTTTGCGTGTGCGTGAGAATTGCTGCAGTTTTTTGTTGTTGTAGGTTGTTGGCTCGCATACCGACCTATTCTACGAGATATTAACATGATACACGTATACGTGTGCATTTGTTTGTACGTTACGATATATCTGCGGATCGATGCGCGTACTGATATCATTGGGTCGTTTTTTTTTTTCTCATTTCTTGGCACGTTGGAATGGAGCTGGAGTTGAGTGGAGGAGGGGTGGGGGGGGGGGGAAGCGGAGGGGGGTAGCGGAGAGGGGAGGGGAGGGGATGCGGAGGGGAAGGAAGGCGGAGAGGAGGGAAGGGGAGGGGAGGGGAGGGGAGGGGGGGGGAGGGGAGGGGAGGGGAGGGGAGGGGAGGGGAGGGGAGGGGAGGGGAGGGGAGGGGAGGGGGGAGGGGAGGGGAGGGGGAGGGGAGGGGAGGGGGAGGGGAGGGGAGGGGAAGGGAGGAGAGGAGACACAAAGGACGAGGAGAGAGAGGAGCTCATGTCGGCTATCCGTAGTTTTGCATGGGTGTGGCCGACGATACTTAAAGAGTACGGAGTTGCTTCGCGTCGGATTGTCACCGCTTGCGGCGGTGGGGGATTACCTTTTCAAGTTTTAAGTCGACATCATGTGGCAACGGTCTGTTATTTCAGTCGCAGACTGGCGTGTCTACATACTGGTGTATTTGTTTTTCTACCACGCCGGTATATAGCAACATTGAAATGTTTTCTTGCGCAGATTGCACAGGTGTCGAGTAGCATTAAACATAATATTAATAACACACGGGCCAGATGTTTTGTGTTCGTTGTGGTACCTTCTTCTTGGGTCGGGGTGGGGGGTGGGGGTTGGTGGGGGTGGGGTGGAGGTTGGGAGTGGGAGTGGGAGTGGGTTGGGGGTGGGGGGGGGGGGGTGGGGAGGGGGGGGGGTTATTAATACTACGACAGGCCTTAAAAAATATGCTGGGTGAGTGCGCCACTTTGGCGATCGTCCTCACGACGGCGTAGGCACAGCGGTAGTGCTGCGAATTTTCAGGAGCTCCCTAGGTTTACCTAGGACCTTCTGTAACGGACCAGTCCAAACGTTTCAGTCCGTCCGTCCGTCCGTCCGCAATACCTCGCGAAAACCATAAACGATTCACCGGTGCAGTTTTCCGCCAGTTCACGGAATGTATGGGAAGTGAAATCAGTTCTTCGAAGCGCAACGAACCAAAACAGGGTTATATAACGTTTTCTATCCCGGCATGTCATTTTGTGTCGAACGACGCACATCCGAAACGCGAAAAGCCATAAAATGGTACTATCACCGACCGCCACCACTCCGATCGCCGCACGTACACGCACGTACTGAGGTGACACCTGGGGAGCAGCACGGCAACGCTTGTCGTTGTCTGTCGTGTTCTACCACCTAGATTTTCTTCGATGAGTTACGAGTGCCGCGACAACTCTGCTCCATTTCGAGAGTAGACTACGGCATACAGAAGTGATAGCTACCGTAGAAACACACGTCGTATCATGGTTTTTCCTGTTGCTGCTGAAAAAGTTGGGAAATCTCCTCGTTGCGTGCGTTCGACCATCCAAAGAAAAAAAGTTGAAGTAGTTTCAGAGAGTTACCTCTGTGATCTCTGTTGGCCAAACCCCAAACCTGTCTGTCTGACTTACCCCCCCGCCTGTGCCAACCCCGAGCTTGGCCTACAAGTTGTTTTTCCTGGAATCGAATGGCCGCCCCCCCGTGTGATGGAAGAAAGCGCACCATAATAAACTCGCAAAAACGGGCGAAACAGCAATAAGGATAGGAAAACATGCTCTGAGAAGTTCGGGAGCAGCTACCTGAAATAATGTTTCTGCGATTGGATGTCTCCCCCCCCCCTAATAAAAGAGAGCGCGTCCCGTAAGAAACTCCGCCAAAAAAATACACCAGGTATCACAATAAGAAGTCTAAGCCCAGGTCGGCAAGAATCTCGGTTTCCTGTGAGAGAGGGTTCATAGGGCCGTCGGCTCTTTTATTCGTTTGTCCAGTATTGTGGCCGGTCTAAGGCCTAAGTCCTCGCCACCCACCTTCACTCCAGCCTTTTTTTTAATTCGTTGTAGGTTTACTTTTTGACACTCACAGGTGGTCCTCCGCCGCCCCCCCCCTGTCCTCGCTATCAGAGTACAGGTTGTCACGAGGGTAGAATGATCCACGGTTCTCGAAGGACTACGTATACAGCACAATTCTGAGGTCCAGGCAGGTTCAAAGCGAGCATTCGAGCGTGCACTGCACTCTATCTACTATAGCATGCAATGCGCGTGTGACGCGTGTGATCCACGAACGCACAGTCCATAATATCGTACGTGCCAATGGTTCATGTTCTCTTCCGTTCGTCTGGACCGTGTCTAGTATATAGTGAACACGTGGGGGCTCTGCCCTGATCTCCAAGGTGCCGATCCCTCTGTGTCTACAAGTACGGCTTCATTGTCTTAGAAACCTTAGGTGACGGTTGATTTCCGTCCCCTTTTTCCGCTGTGAATAGAGTGCAGCGGGGAGTGCCTACCCGCTTGATCCCCATTCATGGTCTAGATAGATCCCCTCCGCGCATGAGCTAGCAGTGCCACTCCGTCCCCAGATATAAGCACCCTCTTGATGAAATACTAATATAGAAACGTGGTATCAGGTATATATACCCAAACGACACCATCGAATTAATTTGCACCCGCCCCTCCCGAGACATCCGTCCTCGGCTCTATTACGGAGGACAGTTGATAGGACCTGCGGCACACACAAAAGCCTACATACTTACCTATTTTTACCAACAATGTTTGGTCCTATTTACTATGGTCCCCCGCAATAGATGAAATAGAGCTCTCTTACGAAGCCCCACATCAAGTCGGGTGCTCACACCACTCACAAGCGCCGAGCAGAGAGCGCATGCGGGGCGAGAGCCCTAGGGAAGGGCACAAGCTCAGCCTAAAAATTGAGCCGAATTGAATACATCATACCCGGGGTAATTTCGAGAGCTGTCATACATGGAATCGGGTGCTCACACACCACAGACAAGCGATGAACAGAGAGCGCACCCGCGGGGCGGGCCGGGGGACACGGACACAATAATACCGCAGCCTGAAAAATAGATTCCACCCAACGAGAGTTATCGGAGTGACGAGCTGAGAGAAAATGGCACACACCCTCTCACGCTCGTTTTTTTTCTCCTCGTTTCTGGCCCCGAGGCGCGCTTGTTTCAACAACAGCATACGAATGTACGAGTTCTTATTCTTAGCTGAAGCTCGAACCCGAAGCTGGTCAACAACAGTCCAGGCGTATGAATTTGACTACACCGTCAACAACAGTCGCCCACATACTGCATAACACACATAGATACGTACATACATCCTTAGCCTGTACTGTGACAACGGACCGCATTTTGAGTTAATGTGAGATATCGCGTGTGCCTGTGACCACCATGCCATAACCTTTAGTTCGGACTCATCAGATACGTACGACCATAAACGGTAACCTTCTTCTCGTCATGTGTTTCGTTCCCAGTCAGAACTTTTTTTCTTTATCTGGGCACATGGATGCCTGGTACCTCTGTTTTACACACGTGGTCATCGCGCCTATGACGGGACATACCCCTCCCTCTGCTCACAGAGAGAGGGCATGCAGCCATGGACACCCTCCTGCCTGCTTCGCATGTGACAATGAATCCAGGGGAAACATGAACGTGAAATTCGGGATGCCATACTGAAGTGTTTTTTCCTAGGATTGGATGTCCGCCCCCCCTCCTATAAGAAAGATTCCCATGAGAAAATCCGCCAAAATTATTGATAAAAATAAGAAATATAGCCCAGGTCATTGCCCATACTGCTGTACCGATCGCTTGTCTTGTGAGAGATTTTTCCTCACGTGTTCCATTCTTCTACAGGACCTTCTTATTCGTCAATAAAACTTAACTAGCTGGGAAACAGAATCCCCCACCGATTATTATTATGCTTGCCTTCTGACAAAATAGCGTAGATGCCGTTCCTATATAAAACCAATCATCCTTCCTTAAATCAGTAGTATCCCTCATACACTTCTCTTCCTGTCGTTTCCGAATTCCTATTCCCCACAACATTTCATTTTAGCTATTAATATTAATACCACAGTATAATATATTATATTTCTCATCGACGTTCCATCCCCATATCATTGGCCGCATTCCTCCGGCTTCTTCCTCCCTTCCCCTAGCGGCCGATTGACTAACTGGCGACACATCTGACGTCGTGCGATCGAGTAGGTGTTAACTGCGTTATTTTGTCCACACCTGCGAAGCCTGCTGTGCCCTGGGGTCAACCACCCCTTTTTGCTAACACTCTTCTCCCACGCCCTCTCCACGCGACACGGCAGTCACACCCGACGATGTCTCCCTGCAAATAATAATACTGTACTTGATCCACCACCAACCAATCACAAAAAAAAAAAAACTGTGAAACAGCGCACGAAGGCGTATCATCGGGGGCATCACAAGGAAGCAGTGCACTGCATGGGGAACCGCACGCCGACGCCATTCACTGGCGCTGCATTTGCAGTCCGCGAGTACTGCGACGAGCGAACGCCACGACAACTACAGCAACAAAAATCATCAAATATAGCGACAACGAACAACAGCAGCAGCAACAATCAGCAACAACAATCAGCAACAACAGCTGCGGCCAGGGAAAGCTAGAAGCACACATCGATGACAGAACACGATCGAAATAATCTACTACTGCTTGCTGTAGAACCGAACCTGTCGCCACGAGAGGCGTTCTACGATAAAGGCTCACCCTAATTTTTCTGAGGCTACTACGTCCCCCCCTAGGTGTAATCCGGAATTCAACGGGGACAAACTTACGGATAAGACTGATTTGATGCTTACACGCATCTCGTACGTTAACGTACGCATTATCACGCCAGGCAACGTAGAGCACAAGCTATACACTCATCCTCCAACCCTGCTCTCGGTAACGACGACGTGGTGGCCCAGCAAGTGTTTTTTCTCAAACGTGATACCATGCACCGCCATCGTAGAAAGCCTCATGAGATGCTGTGCAGGGTCTGCAGAGTACGAGACCCAACCCAGGAAATAGGTCCTAGATCATGCAGGTTAACACACGGCTCCCACCCGGCAAGGTTAACTACAGCGAGCGCCCTCGCAGTTAAGAAACACTGCTGTGTTAAGAAAGATAGGCTCAGATCGGCGCGAACAATAAGAAAACAGGGGTAGGAAACACGGCTCAACAGTTGGACCAACTCTATAAATCCTCGCATGCAGCAGAGTGAGAAAAAAGTCGGAAAACAAATAAGATATTTGAGGCTGGACACCGACTTGGACACCGAATTGACGTTTCTTAACACTCACTGGGCGCCCATTGTATTGTAGATAACGCAGATCAGGAATCTACGTGCCCTGGAAGATCTAGATCACCAAGTAGATGGGAATGATCTGTAGGTGATCTGTAGATCATCTGTCCGAGGCGGGACACCAAGTGAGGAATCCAACTGTTTACAATAACCACACTAGACCCACAGCAGTAGCCTCTGGGCCTACCAACAGCAGCCCGCAGCCAGAGCGTGTCATGCCATCCTCCGTCCGCTCGTGCGCCTCTGCTTACCTATCATGTACTCGCGCAGCTAGCTGTTCGTCCACGTGAGGCTGGAAAGGAAAGCGAACGATTGAGCGCTGCCTGCTCTCCTCAATATATCTGCTCTTTCTTTTTTCTGCTGTGCTGGTACATGACTCAGGACGAACTTGCAGCTGATGAGACGTCAGCATGTTCTCGAGAGCCATGAGTAGTTCGCCAGCCTCACAGTATAAAAAACACACAATCATCGTCATAAATCGTACGCTGCGAACTGGTTACCGCACTGTTTGTACCACTCTTCTTGTCTCTGCACACAAGGCTCGCTTGTATGCTTGTATTTAATACCGGTGGTCCTTATACTTTGGGACAGGGTGATAGACCGTATCACACTGGGTGATAATCTACCACACCCCCCTGGGACGAACTTTCGAGCCGATTTACCAAAAAACCCAGCGGGGCGTACCTGCTATAGAACGAAAATGGCGGCTACGGGGAGAGATGTCGTCGAGATATTTCCATAGACGCGTCGCTCGACCTTTACGTGCACTCTCCTTGTTGTCGAGCAAAACCAGCTGTGAAATTCGTCGGAGGGGGGGGGGGGTGTTATCTTATCACCCCCGTGTGAAACGGTATACACACGCCTACATATTCATCACCTGGTGCATTGCACGAAAATAGCTCCTTTCGTTACCTCCTACATCGTTCTCTTCTAACATTGCCAAAGCTAACTAATCCACGCTCACGTCATCGCCCTACTAATTTCATCCACCCTCTCCCCTATTATATACATACAACACCCACCCCCCGCCCCCCCCACAGCTTGATGTCCATCTGCCGGGAATACGTACGTACTGGTCCTGATTTCCGGCAGCAACAATGCTGACGTGCGGCGATAGAGGGGCATCATAGCACGTTTTGGCATAAGTATTTCTGGGTGACGGGGCGCCTCCTGAACTGAGCGACTACCCTCTCTATATATATGTATATATATATACTTTTCATCATCACTTTTATTTCCAGTCCAACTCGTAGGAGGTTTTACCCTCTTCTGGACAAGCCGTGGTCACAGGTGTCGTCCCTTCTCCCCCCCGGTACGTGCCTTTATTTTTTGTCGCGCATAGGGTTCAGCATTCCCACTGCTCGTCGATTTTCATCGAAGGTAGCTAACTCACGCTCTCGCGCTTTCCGCATATCTTTTTTTAATGCAAGAAACCCATTATCTGTGCACATTTCAACTCGTTACTCAATGTGCACCCACGCATACCGTAATAATGAGAGTAGACACACCCCCTCCCCCACCCGGACCGACTTTTCGAGCTCGATAACTCCGTCAACGAAGAAGGTGTCAATACCAACAACACGTTTTCGGACGGCCCCCGACGACATCTGTCCAACGCCTCCCTTTCGGCGCTGACATTCTTCTTGCTGTGGAGATATCGTACGTCGTAGTCCTGCTCGTCAGGCTAGAAAGCCTACAGCCAATTCCCAAAGCCAGTTTTGGCGTGGGTGAGGTGTATGGAGCTCCTCAAGCTGGGAGGAGGCTCGGAGACGATAAACAGGTGCTAATACCCCTCTACCCCTACCCCTATCGCGGGACGCGTCTACTCCGAATTCATACGTACATACGTCCCAGGTACACAACAACACACCACAAACAAACAAAAAACTATTATTGCTAAGATCCGGCTCGATGCTTCGTATTACATACCAGGTACCTGGTATAATATAATACCAGGTATACTTCGAAGTATGTAAAGATACCCCTCCCCTCCCCAATGGTCAAATGACTAAGGCAAGCAACAAATGAGTACGCCCCCCCCCCCCCCCCCCCCCCCCCCCTCCCCAAGTCCGCCTCACAAGTGGTTCTCAGTAGGATGCAGCTCACCCTTCATGCGACTCGCCGACCACCTCGCGGCGCTTCGCGCTTGGCACAAGCAATATCTGCCTGGTCGGTAAAAACCCGACTTGCTCCGTCTCGGCATTGTAGGGATGCGAGGAGGGTATATGGTCATACGACTGCGGCCATGCAAGGCATGAGAACATCACCCCCCCCCCCCCCCCCCGGTACAACCCCCAACCCCGCCCGCCCTTTCCAACCGCCTGGAACACCATTCGGGGGTACAACTTTCGTCCCCATATATATCTGAACGACTTCACTCAACCCGGTTGCTACTGCAAAAACGCTCCCATACGAAACCCAAGCAGTTTGCCTCCAAAAAACGCGATTGCAGTTCTTGAGGGGTTACTAGTTTTTCAGGGTAGATATATTCGTCCATCCGATGATGAATCGCTGCTGCTATGATACTCATACCGTGAACATTTCGCGACAGATTCACGGAAAAACAACAACAACAACAACAACAACAACAACAACAACGAGCGACCCGGAACGTGGGCTACAACAATGAACTTCGAAAAAGGGGGCTACGTTAAGAGTTCTACGAGACGTATGTATTATGCGGTTCTCTCACTCAGCAGCCGCGCGAGTACCGCCGCGCGGCGGCTATGACGGCGGGCTCGTACAAGTCCATCGAATGATCGTCCACCATTCGGTTGCTCAGCCGGATGCCGCCCTTCGACAGCTCCGCCGAAGTCGTCCGCCTCACGCCAAGAAAACAGTCGTCGAGGTCGCTGCTACTGCTGCTGTTGCTGTTCCCACCACGCCCCACATCCCCCTCCGTCCCCTCCTCCTCCTCTTCCTGAGATTTACCTCCATCGGCACCACCACCACCACCGGACTCATCATCCGCAATTCGTGGAGCAGAGATACGACCACCACTTCGCGCCGCCGAGCTGGTTCTCTCCAAGAGGTACACACTCCCCGGACGACCAAGTCCCCCACCGTTGCCTCCGAGTAGCGGGACCCCCTCCCCCCCTCCGCCCCCCCCGGGCCATCCCGCTCCTCCGAGTGGCGATAGCGGTGGTGGCTTCTCCCTTCCTCCTCGCAACGCCGAACCATGGCCAGCATCTCGTCGGGCGACTCTGCCCCCCTGTCCCCGTCCCCGCTTCCCGCCCCCCCCCCCCAGCCTCCTTCACCACCACCACCACCACCGCCGCCGCCGCCGCTACCGGTACCGATGCCAGTGCCGCTGGGGGCGGAATCCGAGATGCGCTTGACGAGGAGCGCGACGAGGGCGATCTCCTCCGAGGTCATTCCGGCCATGCCGTCGGTGACCCGGCCGAGGCTGTCGCAGATGCTTCCCGCGGTGTCGCCCGCCTTGCTCACCGCGTCCAGCAGCCCCTCCGCCGCCTCCTCCACGTCCTTCGCGAACCGGGAAAGGTCCCCCTCCAGGTTCAGGATGGCGCCGACCACTTCTTCTCGGGCCCCGGCGAGGCCCAACCACGCCCTTTTCTTCTTCTCTTCTTCTTCGTTGTTGCTGCTGCTGCCCCTGCTGCTGCTGGTGTTGTTGTTGCTGTCGTTGCTGCTGCTGCTGCTACTGCTGCTGCTACCACCGGCGCAGGGAAACGAAGAATTTGCCTGCTTGGATAGCTCCAGGATGTCGCTCGCGATCGTGCCTGTCCCAAAGTAAAATGTCGTGCGGGGGGCAAGCAAGGTGTGCCAGATACATTTCAAATTATATAATGTTATACGTATGTCAAGTATACCGCATTTGATTATTGACGCAAGACCCCACCCTTCTGTTACAGATACAACACCCCATTACAGGAAATCACCCAAGGCGGCAAAAAACAAAACAAAACAAAAAATGTTATTACGGAGGACCGTAGTAAATAGCACCTGCGGTACACACAAAAACCTGTATATTTCCCTATTTTTACTAACAAAATTTGGTCCCATTTACTTTGGCCCCCCGTAATAGTATTTATCACCGGGGTACGCTATTATGAGACATCACCCCCCTCATTGAAGCTGTCATCCATATGCAAGAAAATCCACTCTAAAGCGGTTCTTCGTAGGATGCAGCTCACCCTTCATGCGGCTCGCCGGACACCTCACCGCGCTTCGCGCTTGGTGCAAGCAATGTCTGCCTGGTCGGTGAAAACCCGACATGCTCCGTCCCGGCATTGTAGGGATGCGAGGGTCTATGGTCATACGACTACGGCTATGCATGAGATCGAGTACATCTCTCCTACCGAGTACACCCCCCCCCCTGAGCCGACACGTTTTCCAAACAATACACACAAAAAAAATAACCAGGGACCGTCACCAGCCTACACGCTACCAGGTACCAGGTACTCAATAACCGCACGAAACGATATAATATGAGTTATCGCCATGGGAGACTACCAGTAGTACGGATACGGCTTCCGCTATGTGCACGACTGGTCGGCACAAAAAATTGTGCAGGACGTGCATCGTCAGTTTCAAACCTTGCACGTCGGCCCCGACCGACGCGACTCCAGGCCTAACCCGAACCCGAACCCGAACCCTTTGGAGGGCTCGAGGTCGGCAGAGGCAGGCACGCGGCTCCACAGCGTGTTTTGGTGGCCTTTTTTTTCTCCCCAAAAAAAAACACCCGGGCGGCCGAAGAGGACAGCCTTGGTCAATAAGACCGGTAGCCTGCACAATATTTTGTGCCGACCCGTCCTGCACATAGGGCGGGTCTACGGATACCGTACAGGTACTGTACATATATATGTAACACGCAAGGAAGACAACAAACACACACCCTTGGACGATTTCCAACAACAGGGCAAGTGCAAAGCGCCGAGCGACGCGTCTTATGGGAACATATCTCGACATCTCTCCAAAGCCGCCATTTTCGTTGTCGACCCTCGCCCTGGTTTACAGTAAAAACTCGGCTCCGAAAATCATCCCAAGTGGGGGGGGGGATGTTATCTACTGGCAGTGGTAATCTACTGGTTGACCCGGCCAGTATTTTCGTCAGTGCTTGTTTTTTCAAGTACGCCAAAGAAAGACGCCATGCTACTATAGTGCGGAAACCAAATAAAAGCGTCTCGGGAGGATAAGAGTAGAAGATAGAGACACTAGTACCGCTGCAATCTAGTGTACTGATTCATTTTTGACGACAGTTTACAATCGCTGCTGACTGAGTCAGCAGGCGCCCAGCGCTACGAGTTATCTTGATACCGCGAAACAAAAAAAGGCAGCCGTGGGAGAGAGAGATGGCGAATTTCGTCGAGACTCCTATTCGCAAGCTGTGTACGATGCTACTGTGCGTGCGGGTATCATATTACCTCATGCGGGACAACATAAATCCCCTTTCATTGAGGCGAACAAAATTCTGAAGCTGCAGAATTCAGGCAGTGGGCGAGCGCGTACACATTTAGAAATGACGAAATATACACAAGTATATACTTTTTCCTGGGCTTGTTCGTACCGTACGTCTTGCGTGCTACAAAAAAAAAAGGAATACGGCATGCACAATTGTGGCTGGATGCGCAGGGTTTGGTATACTCGGGAGAAAAATAAAAACTTATCACCCCGGTAAGATAATATGCAAAAAGTTTCTATGTAGTAATATGCTAGTATAGGGGAATACAACGTAACGAGCGACCAACCATTGAAGGTGTCTCGAGCAGGAGTAGGAACGGTGCTCCGTTTCCAAAGGGGCACGCGGTCAATGTCCCGATGACAAAGCCAAGCAACAAACGAGTATCCCCACCCCAACCCCTCCCTGGCGTAGGTTGGGTTGGCGTCGGTTGGAAATGGCACTGTAAAATATGCCGCTCACTACGTGAGCTACAGCAGACAACCAGGGTACCGTTTTTTTTTTTTTTTTGCGCGCGCGGTTGGTCACAGCTGGCGATCGAGTTATAGATACTTTTTTGCGGGGTGGAGAACCTTTACTCCGGACAAGCGGAATGATAGCATCGCGTGGTGTTCATGGTAAGGCACCCACGAGGCAGTTACGTAGTACCCCCGTTGCTGTCTCTGGATGTGACCACACCGGAAAAATAAATTAACTCATTGAAGCTGTCATCCATGTGCAAATCCGCCTCACAAGCAGTTTTTAGTAGGATGCAGTTCACCCTTCATGCGACTCGCCGAACACCTCATGGCGCTTCGCGCTTGGTGCAAGCAATGCCTGCCTGGTCGGTGAAAACCCGACGTGCTCCGTCCCCGTCCCGGCATGGAAGGGATGCGAGGGTCTATGGTCATACGGCTACGGCCATGCATGATATCGAGTACACCCCCAGTTCCCTCCCTCGCCCCGCATCTCTCTCTCTCTCTCTCTCTCTTCTCTCTCTCTCTCTCTCTCTCTCTCTCTCTCTCTCTCTCTCTCACGTCTCTCCCGGCTGCCCATCTCCGCGTCGAGTCCCAGCCTGCTCCTCCTCATGCGCACTCGCGAGTCCAGGATGAACTCCGCCCGCTTGTACGCGTCGAGGGGGAGCCTGTCCACGTTCCGGATGGTACGAAACAGGCTGTACAGCGACCCCAGCGACATCATCGGGACGCAGTCGGACCTATTGACGGGGGAGGCGAGGAACGCGCAGCCAAGGGAATGTGATGATCATGATGACGATGACAACGACACGCTGCGTACGGTAGACGATTTTTTCAGCACCACGGCAATCAAATACATCTGCCCTCGGGGGCAAACCAAAAAAAAAAAAAAAAAAAAAAACAAGAAAACGGAGCCACACCACACTCGCCGACATGTCGTAAATGAAAACAAACTATGAACCAGGTTGGGACTTTCTTGTCAGAAAAAAACGGGAACAAACGAAAAAAAACAAGAACAAACGAAAAAAAAAAAATCACTTGATTTTAGTATATACCCCCCCCCCCTGTCTGGGACTCGAAAAAGAAAAAAGGGGGGTGTCGATTTTTTTGTTTCACCCCCCATGTACCCTTCTTTCTGCCCTGAAAGGCCTAGCGATAATGAAGCTGGAATCGATGACGATATGACGATACATGCTAGCTGTACCAGTGCGAAAGGGTACGATATACAACATACGCCTCTCGCGCATACGAGGAGCTCGCTCACCCGTGGACGAACGAAAACACGCCGGGCATGGACGCCGCGCCGTGCCCGGAGAACACAGGCGGCGGCGCGAACGCGAAGCATTCCACACGCACGGGCCGGCCCACATCAAGGCCACCGACGCCCGCAGCAGCGGCATCCATGTTCCCTCGCAGTCCGAGCACGGCCCCCCAGAAGGTCGGATCATCGTGTTCCAACATAACCTTCAGCAAGATGGCGGTCCCTGCTCCGAGGCTGTGGCCTGGGGTGGGGGGGCGGGGGCGGGCGTGAGCGAGGGCGTGGGCGTGGGGTAGG
Organism: Macrocystis pyrifera; assembly: GCA_031763025.1. Taxonomy (NCBI): domain Eukaryota; class Phaeophyceae; order Laminariales; family Laminariaceae; genus Macrocystis; species Macrocystis pyrifera. The sequence continues at coordinate 10,013,361 of JASSKH010000004.1, forward strand.
AGATGTGGGGTTGGGTGTGTGGATTGAGGTTGAAGTGGGGTTCGGGGGGGGAGGGGGGGGGGGGGGGGGGGGGGGGGGGGGGGGGGGGGGGGGGGGGGGGGGGGGGGGGGGGGGGGGGGGGGGGGGGGGGGGGGGGGGGGGGGGGGGGGGGGGGGGGGGGGGGGGGGGGGGGGGGGGGGGGGGGGGGGGGGGGGGGGGGGGGGGGGGGGGGGGGGGGGGGGGGGGGGGGGGGGGGCGCTACGTCCGATTTTTTCACCGACCAGGCAGGCAGACACGTACTTGCACCAAGCTTTGCGACGCGAAAACGTGAGGTGTCGGGCGAGTCGCATGGAGGGTGAGCTGCATCCTGCTGAGCACCGCTTGTGAGGCTGGCTTGCAGTGGGTGACACCTTCGAACTAATAGATTTGTGTTCTGGTGTGGCCACTTGGTGGGAGATGGGGTTGGCGGTGGGGGCAGGGTTGGGGTTAGGGTTCAGAACGGGGGTGAGGGTTAATGATGGGATCGGGGTTGGGAGCGGGCGGTCGGAGTGGGGGTGGAGATGTTCGGGCGAGCGAGTGGGAGGGGGGAATTGGGGGGCGGGCTGGGGGACGGAAAAAGAGAGAGGCAAAAACAAAAACAAAAAACGGCGTGTAAAGGCGTGTCACACTTCCCTGCAGGCAGGCAAGCGTCGGTGGATCATCACGTGGTGTGGGTGGCTGAGGAGGGTGAGGAGCGTTCGGGTTCTACACCCGTCTCTTCGTGTATGCTGCCGGTGTCTGGCATCGCTGTAAATGCAATACTGTACACGACACGCGGCTGATTAACCCTTGCCCGTGTGCTAAAAAAAACGTGTCGCACGCTAATTCCAAATATTTCAAAAAAACACTAGTTGCATCTCTTTTCGTACGGACTTACGTGCCAAACTCAATTTCTGAGCCAGGCTGAAATTCTTGCGTGGCCATATATTATATATATATATATGTACACATACGTGAGGCAGGGTGCGCCCTACGCCGATGTCAGCATCATAAAAAAACTGTTTCATTGTGTGTCGTTAAAAGTCGAGCCACGTATTCCACGCACCGTACCGATCACCCGTCCCACACTGTTAATACGACCAATAAATAGTATCTACATATTTCAGGTGAGATCCACTTAAAGCTTCCTCATCCGTGTAATCCAAAGATGGCTCGGTGTATGCCGGATGATGGAATCCGCATCATCTGCATGATCTCCGTGCTGCTTGTTTGGCACGAGTTTCCTGTATTGGAGCTGTTATATATATATATATATATATACTAGGCTCCCCTTCGGGGTGTGGTTGAATTCAAATCCCGGTGCTGTCGCAAGTTGGTAACGGGGAACAGCATCATAGTCCGGCGTCCCCTATTTGCTGCACTGCTGTTGTACAGCAGTGTAACTGGTGATGCTGTTGTGTGTGCAGAATGAGAGGTCGACGGCGCGTGCTTGACTTTAAAATTGTGGGTGGACATGCGAACATGAGGTATCTCCTGGTGAACACAGCACACACATACGCAACACGACACAAAGCACCGTGGCTCTGCCACGAAGGCCAGCGTGTGAAGCGTCGGTCAACGTGCCCAAAACTCCAGGGGTAACAACAGCCTGTTCTGATGTTACAACGGGAGCTATGGGCTAAAATGACACACGACACGAAATTGGAACGTGGAAGTGTGGTGAGCTTAAGCTTTATTTTTACCAATCCGCCGGAGGATTAAAAAAAGAAGAGAAAAACAAAAGTCGGTGCTGCTGTACTGCTGTCGCACCGCTGCTGCTAGTTTTGCGTGCACCGCGGCGGCGCGGTTACTTTTGGAATCCCGAGGAAGGGTGCGTGCTTCGTATCGTCGTCCTGCCCCCCAGCATGCAAGCAATTGAATCTGAGAATACGTGTGTTCACACGGCACACAAACGCACACACTGTCCTGGGCTGTGTCACAAAAAGGAAAGAGCTTGATGTACGACTGCTGTTGTTCCATGGCTGCCACATAGTACAGAGCTCCAGGGATAGTGTGATCAATCAGACATGATGCAGCAGTAGCAGCAGCAGCCAGCAGCAAAGCCAAAACCTTAAATTGTGGGGTGTCCACTTTCCTCCTGGGCTCGGGGTGGGCAGAACATCTCCCCTCGATTTCTTGCCAGATTTCGCGACTTTGAACGCCTAGCGCGTGCGCCACGGAGCCCGGCCGGGAGCAAGCCACACTTGCGACGCGGTGTACACAGGTGCCCTGGGCGTTATGGCCATGGCCAGGCTACGTCCCCGGTGCTAGCTAGCTGTGTTACGTCCCTGGTGCGAGGTGTACAGCACAACTCGGAGGGTTTGTAGAAAACTTGTAAGGGTTTTCATGGACCTGCTTGGCTCTACCGTAGCTGGGCGGAAGCTACCCCCGGGGTTATTTGCTAGATTCCGTGACTTTGAACGCTCAAAAGCACGGGCCACGGACCCCGGCCGGCGGCTATCATTTTGCGCCGCAGTGTACACGCGGCTCCCCCCCTCGCTTGCCCCACATCCGCGAGCGCGAGAGACAAGACCCTCGGCCGCAGGGAGGAAAAGGAAAAGTATTCCGGGGGGAAAAAAGTCAATTGGATACATAGTAGTATATACACAGACCCTGCACGACATATCGTAACGGCAGAGGATAGATGGAACCCAGATGATCTACATGATCTGTCTGTGGGTCATCTATCTGTGGATCATCTATCTGCCCGGTTTGTGAAGCATTCTTTTAACTCCCGACGTTTAGGACTTGCAGTCCCGTTTTGGGGAACAAACCACTTACGAGGATAATCTGAGTCGTTGGTCGCCCGCAAAACGGGACCGCAGACCTGAAAGATTGTAGACTAAAAAAAAACAGATGATCTATCTGTGGACGATCTACCTGTCCGATGTGTAAAAACAATATTACAACTTCCGACGTGTAGGACTGCAGCCCCGTGTTAGGAACAAACCACCTAGAATTTTGAGTCGTTCTGTCCCCCAAACGGGACTGCAGTCCTGAGAGGGCTAATCAGCAGTAGATGCGAGCGCGAGCGCGACGCGCGCGACGGCCGGCGTCGGCGCCTCGTATACTACTGTAGGTAACGCGAGGTCCGACGTCGGACTGAAAACGTCGGGTTGCGAGCGGCCTCGCGGGTCTTTCTTCATCATCGTCGTCATCGACATCGTCATCACCTTCACCATCATCGTCATCATCAGCATTGTCGCCATCAACGTCATCACCATCACCATCGTCATCAACGAAACCACCACCACCACCAACAACCCCAACAAAAAAAAAAAAAAAAAAAAAATCGCCGCCGCCACCATTACCACCACCCCGGCGTACGGAACGACTACCACAAGCCAAACATCACCTGTGAGTACTAGCTGGTAGTCGGCGTGTTCCTTGAGCAGGTCCTCCGTCAAATCCTTCACCGCAGCCCACACCCTAGCTGCGCTCTGCGAGATGCCTTGGTGAGCTTTCCCCCCCCCCGCGAAATCTGCCGAGCAAAGCACGCGGGGCAGGCAAAACAAAACCGAGCAGAGGAAAATAGAGAGGCAGAGAGCGGCACAAAGAGCCACGAAAGACAAAACGACAGGAAACACTCAGTGAAAATTGATTGATTAACGTGAACCCCGCGAGTATCTGAGAAAGCAAGAGACGCAGGGCGCAGCTGGCAACACAACATGAAAAACAACACCAACACATCAGAATCAAACACCAGCGTAAAACAACGGCAACCGTGCCGACGGACGGGGGCCGTCCGTTCGGAAAAAAAAACGCCTGCTCGTGGTGAGCTCCTCGCATCGATATAATCTACTATCAAAACGACCACGAGGCATGTTTGTCATCGCCATACACCGCCGCAAGTACACTCCAAAGCGAACCCGGGCACCGTACAGGCATTACGGGGGACCACAGTAAATAGGACCTACGGTACACACCAAAACCTATATGTTTCTCTATTTTTGCTAAGAACATTTGGTCCTATTTACTATGGTCCCCCGTAATAGTAGCAGTAGGAGCCCCCCTGCCCCCCTCTTCCCCTTGTAGGGATGCTCGGGACTATGGTCATAAGACTACGGCCATGCACGACATGAGTACCCCCCCCCCCCCCCGGCCCCCCCGGCCTCTCTCTTCCCCCTCCTATTAAGCACAGTAGGCAAAACATTTGTTTAAGGTTTTGCACGATAGAATGGGAACGATGATGGAGAAGGAAGACAAAATAAGCGAAGGGCAAGCAGGGTTCAGGCCGAACCGTAGCTGCGTAGACCGTGTGTACACATTAGATAAGATAATCCAAGGTAGGAAAGACGCCGGGCTGACGACGTGCTGTTTTTTTTTCTACATGTATAAAAGGTCTACGACACAGTATGGAGAAAAGGATTGCGGAAAAAAAGTTGTGGGGCATAGCGATCAGAGGAAAGATGTGGAGAATGATGAAATGTATAAAAGGTCTACGACACAGTATGGAGAAAAGGATTGCGGAAAAAGTTGTGGGGCATAGCGATCAGAGGAAAGATGTGGAGAATGATGAAAAATATGATGGAATATGCCAGAAGTGCTGTGATGCTGGACGGGGAAATATCCAGGGTTTTCGCGGGTCACGGGGTGTTCAAAATGTCACGGGTCGGGTCGGGTCGGGTCCGGAAGTGGTCATAATCTCACGGGTCGGGTCGGGTCGGGTCGGGTCCAAATGTTTTCAAATCTCGCGGGTCGGGTCAGGTCGGGTCAAGAGTTTTTCAATCTCACGGGTCGGGTCGGGTCGGGTCAAGAAGTTTTCAAATCTCACGAGCCGGGTCGGGTCGGGTCAAGAGGTGATGAAAAACTCACGGGTCGGGTTGGGTCATGACCCGCGAGAAACGGGTCACTCGCGGGTCGGGCCAGCATGACCCGTGAGCTGTTTTCTGCTCATCCGCGGGTCGGACCCGCGCATCCGGCTCGCGGGTCCGATTGAAACGCTTCCCGCTCTCTTACCCAAAAAAGCCTGTCTCGTACCAACGCTCAATTATACTCTTTTCGACCCGACCCGCGAGGTTTGACCTGACCCGCGAAAAGCCCTGGAAATATCGAAGCATGTCGACACTTCACAAGGAGTTGCACAGGGATGTGCGTCATCACCTAGTCTATTCAAGGTATATATTATCGACCTGATACTAACAGTCGAAGCAGCAAAGCAGGAAGTCACGGTGGGGGAAGATACGATGTCGGGATTGATGTTTGCGGATGACTTCGTGGGGACATGAGAAACACCGGGAGGATTGCACAAACAAATAGAGAAGGCACTAGAATACACTAGGAAATGGACGGTGACGGCGAACGTAAAGAAGTGCGCAGTACTTGTATGTAACGAAGATAAGGTGATGCCGGTAAATTTCAGTTGGAAGTGGGGAGAAGATGAATTACCAATCGTAAACCAGTATACGTGCCTTGGCGTAGATATCTCAAAAGACTGCTCTTGGGATAAACACATATCAACAACAGCAAAAAAATTAGGAAAGGGTAAAGCACACGTAGGCAAGATGGATGCGATCCTAACAGACTCGCACCTTGACACTAGGATCACGAGATGTATCCTGATGAATGTGATAGTACCAAAGCTACGCAGGAGAAATATGGGAAGGGAGCGCAAAGTTCGCCAAACGGTTGAAAACAGTACAGATTACAGCAGCTGAAAAATTACCAACATGCTCAAGTACGACGAGTAATACAGTATGAAGAGCAGAACTGGGAATGCATCCGCTTGAGACAAATGGAGACATGAGAAAGTTGAAGTGGCCATATAAAGTAAGGAGCATGCCGAAAAAGAGGTTGCCAGCTACAGTTCATAGAGCTGTAATGAAAAAAGTAACAAAAAAGCGAGCTGGAATAAGGTGGGAGAGCGTAGTTGAGGAAATATGGAAGGATATAAGAAACCAAAAAGACGTGATGTCCGCCGGGGAAGTTTGGGAGGTAAAAGGCGGAAGTAAAAGAAAGGACATAAAGCAGGGAAAGACTAGAGCTACGAAACAAGACGACATCGGAGAAAGAGCTTAGAGATTTACGGAGGATTAAGCGAAGGGAAAGGAATGAAGGCGTATCTGCACGGCCCAACGGACCTCGCGAAAACGCTGAAACCGCGATTTCGTGTAGGGGACCTGGACCTGCCAGAACGAAGAAAGAGGTACACCAGTAGCCTTGAGGAAGAGGAAGTAGATGCACAGATGTGCCCGTGTGATAGAGTAATAGAGAGTAGAACTCACATACAGTAGCAGGAGAATGTGAAATGGACAAGGAAGAACGGGGTGTGTGAGAAGAGGAGATGAAGGAAACAGACGAAGGTGACATGGAGGCGTTTGTTACACTAGATCCGTTCGGTACACTAGATAGCAGCGAGAAAACGATCGCTATCCGAGGAGATAGGTGGTGGCCACAGGCGGCGAAATGGCAACATTAGCAAAAAGTGTCTTTATGTAATACATGGAAGCAACGCGATGAGCGTCCAATTGTTGGAGGTGTCTATTAGGAGTAGAAACGGTGATCCGTCTCGAACGGGATGCGTGGTCAATGGTCAAATGGCTAAGGCAAGCAACAAATGAGCACGCCCTCCCCCCCCCCCCGCCTCTTCCCCCCCACCCCTCCCGTGCCGGCATTGTAGGGATGCGAGGGTATATGGCCATGCGAATACGGCCATGCATAATATCGAGTATACCCCCCACCCTTCCAAACCAAATCAAACCCAAACCACAGCAAACCAAAACCAAACCCAAAGCAAAGCAAAGCAAACCCCAACCAAACCAAACCATACCCAAACCCAAACCCAAACTAAGCCAAACCAAAACCAAACCGAACCAAAACCAAACCCAAAGCAATACCAAAACCAAACTAAACCCAAATCAAAATCAAACCAACTGTACGAAAGCAGCTCTACGTACTCGACCGGACAAACGACGTGATCCTCCATGCATGACATGAGCACCCCCCCCCCCCCCCCTCCCCTCATGGCCATAAGACTACCGCCATGCCTGACATAAGGTCACCCCCCCCCCCCCCCCCCCCCCCCCCCCCCCCCCCCCTTGTTCCCGCTCCCGCTCCCCCTTCCTTCCGCCCACTCACCCACTGGATTGCACAGGAGGTCGACCATGGTGTCGGGCACGCTGTAGGTGCCTCGAATGCTCAGCACTACGGATCGGGTGGAGTGGTCGACCGCCACAAAATAAGCGCGAGTGTCAACAGAGTCCGTCACGGCCCACTCCTTAATATCGCCCGGGTCGATGCCCGTACGCTTAGCGAGGAACCACTTCTGAAGGTCCGCCCTGGAGGAAGGACGAAGGGGGAAGAGGGGAGGGGAGGGGGGGGGGGGGGAATGGCGAGGAGGGAGTGGAGAGGAGGGAGGGCAAGCGGGCGGGGGGGGGAAGGGGAGAGGAAGGCGGGAGGGGGGCACGTGGAGCGGGAGGGGGGAGGGGAAAAGTGGGAGGGAGCGGAGCGGGTTGTCATTATTGTTGCTGTAGTTGTTAGGACACTGATCTTAGAACTACTCTTCTACTCTTCTACAGCAGCACCAGCACGGCTTGCTCGCCGACCTCCCCCCCCCCCCCCGCTAAAAACAAAAAAACTGTACGAGCAGTCAGGTCTCTTCTCGCACCTGTTCATGAGCAGACCGGCGGGCGGGAGGTCCGCCTTCTTGGCCACGACCGCCCTCAAGTGGTCCGCGACCACGCCGTACGATGCCGCGGCAAACCTAGAGAAGTGAGCGGCCCTGCGCACGGCCTCCCTATCCGAGGCGGCGAGGAGGTCGGAGCCACCACCAGTAGAATCATTCTCCAGGCCCTTCCTCGCCGCCGCCGCCGCCGCCGCCGCCGATATCGTCGGCGCTCGCACCGTTGCCGCTGCTACCCCCCCGCCCGCTACCCCGGCCTCGCCCGCCGCTATCGCCTCCCCCCCCGCCCCCCCCCACGCAGTCCCCCCGCTCTACCCCATTCCTCCGCCCCGCCGCCCCCACCCCCCTCCCGGCCCCCGATACCCTCCCCGCCCGCGGATCCCTCCCCACCCCCGCCCTCGCCCCCCTCCCCTCCGCTGCTACTGCCTCCCCCACTACTACCGACGCCGCCGCCGCCGCCGCCGCCGCTGCTGCTGCCGCCGCTTCGGCCTCCATTGTTGCCAGACGGTCGAGGTCGTGCATGGCCTTGACCATCAGAGCATTGAATGGCAGGCGCTTCCCTTCCTCAGGAGACATTTGTGTGTCCTGTTATTAAAACAGTTTACGAGTGCAGCAGGGGCGAGAGCGGGGGGGGGGGGGGGGGGGGGGTACTCATTATCATGCACGGCCGTAGTCGTATGACCAAATATCTTCGCATCCCTACAATGCCGGGACGGAGCACGCCAGGTTTTCACTGACCAGGCAGACATTGCTTGCACCAAGCGCGAAGCGCAGTGAGGTGTTGGGCGAGTCGCATGAAGGGTAAAGTACATCCTACTAAGAACCGCTTGCGAGGCGGGCTTGCACACGGATGACAGCTTCAATGAATTAACTTAATTTCCGGTGTGGCCACTTCTAGAGACAGCAATGGGAGTACTATGTAACTGCCTCTTGGGTGCCTTACCTTGAACACTACGTGACACGATCAATTCCCCTTGTGCGGAGTACACGTTCCCCACCCCGCACATATAATCTAACTCGACAACCAGCTGTGACCGACCGTGAAAAAAAACAAAAAAAAGGGTACCCTGGTTGTCTAGCTCAAGCAGTAAGCGGCATGTTTTACAGTGTCGTTGCCAAACTAACGCCAACCCAACCTATGCACAATACGTAGGGGGGGAGGCGGAGTGGAAGTTGGATCGGACAAGGACCAGGACCGGGATCGGGACCAGGACCGGGATCGGTACCAGGATCAAAACCCCAGGACTAGGATCGGAACCGGAACCGGCACCAGGACCGAGATCGGTACCAGGACCGGGACCGGGATCGGGACCAGGACCAGGACAGGGGGCGGGACCGAGGGCGGGAGAGGGAAACGGGAGTGGGAGACGCGAGCGAGCGAGAAGAATGGTGCTGAGATTCCAAAGTCTACTGCCCCAGGCTAGAATTCTCATTTGGGGGGGGGGGGGGGAGGCCGCGTGTTTCGTACACTAAACTTCCAAGCGTATACGAAACGGCTCCGAAATTTCTTATTTTTTCCAGTAAATCTCGGCCTGTGTTTTTTTTTTTTTCAGTGCTCGTTTTCTTAGTGTTGTACTAATAAAATACTTAGTAGGTGTTATGTACTGCTGTGCCACTCCGTGGACATAAATACTATTACGGGGGGCCATAGTAAATAGGACCAAATATTGCTAGTAAAAATAGGAAAATACGTAGGTTTTTGCGTGTACCGTAGGTCCTATTTACTATGGTCCTCCGCAATAGGGAACGCTTGGGCTTGACTGTGCAAGACCAAACGTTCCGCATAATGCCGTCTAGAGAGGCCGAACAGTACGAGCGCCACAATTTCTTTCCTACTTTTTTCTTACCTCCGCGACGGCATCGCGCAACTCCTTCAGCATTGCTCCCAGGCTGTCCGGCTTGTCTGCGGGCAGGAGCCAAGCTGCCGCAAACAGGGGGGGGGGGTGGCAGGGAAAAATAAGAAAAAAAAAAACAGTATCAAGTTTGTATACCATGTCCCCGGAACCAAAACGCCTACCCATAAGAGTCGAAACCCCAGGATTAATTGCGAAAGATCTTTCTGGAAGCTTTACTCAAGGGCAAGTCGTGAAGAAATTGTCATGTCCGGGGCAAGTTGGACAGGGACAGATTGGACAACTCAAGACAGCGCGGCAGACGCAGCGGGGCTACTCCAAAAAAAGACGAACTCGCCAGTTGTTGCAGCAGTCGCGTCGTTCTGCTGTAGAAAATTTCCCCCCCGATTACTCCGCTCTCCATCCGTTCGAGTTCGCGACGGACGATGCGAGCCACTTGATCTCGGATGGAGACGACGCAAGGTGCTGGGGTCCGAGGCAGTGGGAGGTTCCGTGCTGCCATTCTTCGACGCCAGAGGGCTTCCGAGGAACGAGGCGCGCCTTCGCCAGCTGCTGTGGCATTCGGGGACGTCAGTCTAGGGTGGGTTATCGGGTGGATGTTCGTCAGCCATCGCTCCAGACTTCGTATCGACACCGTGCCGCTCCCACCCTACAACCACCCTCGACGGCCAACCCCGACACCACAGCAGCTGGTACAAGACGCGCCTGGTCCCTCGGGAACCCTCTTAACTCAAGAATGGCAGCACGGAACCTTCCACTGCCTCGGACCCCAGCGCACCTTGCATCGTCTCCATCCGAGATCAACTGGTTCGCACCGTCCATCGCCAACTCGAGCGGATGGAGAACGGAGAAATCGAGGAACTTTCACGGCAGCACAACGCGATGCCGCAACAACTGGCGAGTTTTGTCTGTTTCGAGGTAGTCCCGCCGCGTGTGCCGCCCTGTCTGAGGAACGAAGAACTCAAACCCTGTCCAACTTGTCTCTGTTCAACCTGCCCCCCACATACCGAAGGCTGTGACCTTTGCTCCAAACGACCTCCGTAGTTTGCCGCGCTTGAAAGGTAGTGCTGATGTCGACGTTCGCGAAAGTATTGCCACAGTCTCGCCCGCGCGGGTCGTTGGCTTTCGAGCCAAGTCTGTCGCGCCAAACGACGATAAATGTGCTGATAATCCTTTGCGCCTTCGAGCACTTGTTGCTTATCTGTGATGGCCCACTGTCTGACACTCTATCAGCAACTTACGTCTGGTAGGATAGACTGAAGTGCAAACATAGTCTACGCCGAGGACGCCAACTACCCCGGTTGGCTTGCCCCACCGTCCACCTGAGAAGAGCTAAAACGAGCGATTCTTCGCAGCCTAATGCCCGCGAGCGGCGTGGAAGAGAGTGCTATTAAACTATTACGGGGGGGGCATAGTAAATAGGATCGAATATTGTTGGTAAAAATATGGAAATGTATGAGTGTTTGTGTGTACCGTAGGTCCTATCAACTATGGTCCCCCGTAATAGCCACTTTCAAGTCAGAAAAAAAGGCGAGAGACCGTATCCGCCTCTGCTGTTCGATTCCGCGCACTAAAAATGTCCCGATACGAACCGGCTGTCGAGCGCCATGGCACAGACAGGCCGTGGCACGCCTTGGTCTGCGATCACTGTCACTCTGTGGCAGCCCGCAGTCTTCTCCCCGCACTGCAACTGTCGCAGAGCGGTGAAAAAAACCGGTGACCTGCTTCAAAGATTATTTCGAGCACGCCCGTCGCCCATGAGGCCGCACGCCTCACTGGTGCGGCCAATGTCGGCACCGTGCCATTCACACCGGTCCCGAACTGTGGCCGCTGCCCGCCAGATACAGTCTCCTCGCCAGCAGCAACGCCAGCGACGTCAGCAGGGCCGCCAGCCGCCAGCACAGGAGGTCGTAACGGACGCACACGGCAACCGAGTCAACCAACAGGGGAAGCCCCGCCCCCATTGCGCCTACGATAGGGACAAGCTGGTCGGTCACTAGGAGTCTTGCCCGCCTCCAGAAGGCACGTGATCTCGGTGGGCGCCACCAACGCTCGTCCGGTGCTTCCAAGCGCGACCGCCCTCCTTCTCCTCGCGTCAACCTTCGCCACCGCTCCCGACGCAACGACCGAGAAGACGACGACGACGAAGACGATGAACGCAGGAGCCAGGCTGGAAGCACCAACGGGGACGGCAACTGCCGCGGCCCAGCTGCTGTAGCGCTTGCAGCAGCAGAGGAGGGACACACCTTGCTACAAATACTGTAGGCGAGTCGTTTAGCGCAAAGAGGAGACCCTCCGCCATAGCAGTCGGTACGTACCGAGTCTCTTCGTACCGAGAGTCTCTGTCAATGATGGGAGTAACCAGCGAATAGATCGTGGTTTCTTGTCTGTCAAGAGTGTCCTTGTCTCAGGTCGAAGTAATGGGGTGTACAGCTCGCGTCGTCCGCCTAAGCAGGTGACGTTTGCGGATGACACCTCAGTGCCTGCGCGTGTGCCCGAGCATAACCTCAATGCACAGCGGCCACGCAGCTCGAGCCGTATGTTCATAGTCTTCGTCTTATATAATACCTGGTATAAAATTGCTGCGCACCACATTTACTTCTTTTTTTTTAGCAGAAAAACCTGTGCTGGTGGTGTTGATCAGCAGCTGGTTGATCTGTTTTTAGATACTTTCAAATGGAGGTAAGTACAAATATTACCATCTACGAAAAATAATGAAAATTACTGCCAAGTAGTACGTAAGTGCATACCTGGTGGTGTTTTTTCTTTTCACTTTTTTTAACGAATCTTCATACGGCATGTTTCCACTCGCAACTGAAGGCAGAGTATCGTAACACAACACCTGCCACAGGCTCGCCACCACACACAAACAGCACAGAGACCACTCAACTCACGGTCACACCAGTACTGGTGTGGCCCAAAAAGATGTCAGGAGACATGTCATCAAGCGGGACGCAAAACGTGCGCTGTCAAGGATGTAGGGCCGAGTGTTACACATTAAAACCTAGTAGTTTGGTGTCAGTCAAAGCATGTCAATGTCAATGCAAAGTCGCTGTCTGTCAAGGGGTGAAAGTGCTGTCTCCAAACATCCTTGGTGTGACCGGCACGGACGCCATGGATGCCTATCTCACGGGCGGGGTCGATCGACCAGAAGCGGCACTAGAATCACCACCGCCGCCGCCACCACCTCCACCACCACAACCACCAGTAACACAGCGCAAGCAAACCATCAGAACAGCCACCATGAGCTGGCAACGCAACAACAGCAGTGCTTGGGGCAGGGGTGGGAAGAAATCAGAAGACATCGCCCGTGTAGTGGCAGCACTTCTCGGGACTTGGGCTGTGGGTCGAGAAGAAAACGTCTGCGTGGGGGACGGCTCCCTTCGCGGAACCAGCAGTGTGCGGGAAATTTTTCACGTACAACCGCGCCGATCTTGCGGCGGGAAAGAAAAAAAATACATTTACCGTCCCGTTCAGCCGAGAAAAGAATATTTACCGTCCCGCCCCGCCGAAGAAAAAGAAAATTACCGTCCCGGCCCGCCGTGGGAAAAAATATTTACCGTCCCGTCCCGCCGCGGAAAAAAATATTTACCGTCCCGTCCCGCCGAGGAAAAAAGTATTTACCGTCCCGTCCGGCCGTGAAAATCAGCCCCATTGACTTTTACCGTCGCGTCCCGTCGAGAAGTTTCGCACCGGCTGTCCCGTCCCGTCCCGTCCCGCCAACTTTTTATGTCCTCATTTTACCCTTCCGTCCCGTTTTCATTTTTTTTTTTCCCCGCCAAACGAGTCAAATCTGTCCCGTCCCGTCCCGTCACGATTCTCAGTCACTACCTGTGATAAAGCCTTGAAAATAACAAAGTTGAAGAACACCCTCGTGTACCCGGTGCTCGGGCCGTTGTGGTGAGCGCGACCAAGGCTCTGACAAGCAAGCAAAGGAAGCCAGCCAGCCAGCAAGCAAACAAGCTATGTACCAAACAAGCAAGCTATGTAGCAAGCAAGCTATGGAGCAAGCAAGCTATGGAGCTACAAAAAGAGCAATCCATGCAACCAAGCCACCAGGTATGATGCAAGAAAGCTAGCTGTGAAGCAAGCTACTAATAGCAGCTATCAAAGCAAGCAAGCGGGACAAGAAGGCAAGCAAGCAAGCGTGGGTCTAGCTCACATTCCAGTTGAGAGGCAAGCTTGGTGCACAGGGAGTCTGCTTGCTGTGCACACGTACGACTGCCAGCGCCGTCCCGTGCATCTCCATCGCAGCTGGCTGCCGAAGCCTGGCGTCGCGATGCCAGCACGTATGTGTGGACTCCGCTCCCAGGCAGGATGGCTCGGATGAGGGTACGATGCCTCATCAGGTTGTCGCCGTCTTGCTGGGCTGCGTCTTGTTGTGCTGCTCTTATGTGCTGCTTGCGCTGCCTCTGGTGCGCTGTTGCTTCGGGGCTTCGAGAGCTTGCTTGGTGGTTTAGCTTTCTTTTGGTGCTGCCTTCTTTCTCTTCTGGAAACCTCGCAATTTCAAAATACACTGAGCGATATGATTGGACGAGCAACAATTTGACTAAAGATCCTGATCCCGCCGTTGTGTTAGCCGCCAGCCGCCAACTGTTTGTTGCCATGTCCCAAAAGGTATTATACTACGAGTATGGCACCTCTATCTGTGCTCTCTGCAGCCATCCAGCCAGAAGACAGTCAGCCGCATATGTACTGGATATACAGTGTGCTACGAGGATATCCATCCAACGTACGTGCATAAACGAACATGATTGCCGTCTGTAATAAAGTCTATGTACGAGCCGAGCGTGAGTCGCAGAATCAGAGTGTCTCAGTGGGTATCATGTTGTTAGGTCAACATCGACATGCTTAAAGCAGTGCATTTTCATCGGACAGGCGGACAGAAAATGATTCTCCAAAACAGAGAGTCCCCCCACTTGACCCTGGCGCAACGGACTACTACTGTATAATTCTTGTTATTGCCCACGAAGACATGCATTCGAGCGCTGTTCTCAGTTTGCTTGTCTTTTTTTCGTGAAGTCGCAGTTGTTGGAGTTGGTGAGAGTGACGAGAGAGGCCAGCAGGCACCGTGATCCCCAACAAGCAGTTCCGCAACAACAGGATTTTTTCCGACGTATTTTGTGGACAGGCACATTCTGCCTACGAGTACGCGTAGAGTTGGGTGTCGTTAGGTAAAGAGTAAAACTAAAAAAAAGAAAAAACCGTTATGATAGGTGCCACCATTACTAGTATTATTACTATATAATAGTAGTCAGTAAGTACACTATTAATACTAAGCTGGACTATTAATACTATTATTACTGCTACTGCTGCTGTACCGGCATCTACACCAGATCTTCTCCTGCTTCTCCGTCCCCTCATGAGCAGTAGTAGGAAGATGGGCCTGACAACGCCACCTGCAACATGTCTTAGGCCACGGCCCGCACGTTGCTGCTGTGGGCAGGCACAGTCTGCCTACGAGTACTCGTTAATAAGTAGAACTAAAAAAACAAAACCGTTTGATATTTTTCGGCTCTGTTTGACCCAGCCATGTGTGCCTGCACACGTTGCCGCATCTACTGTTGTAGCTCGACCAACTCTGGACGAACTCCAACCGCACCAGCACGAGAAGGTTTCGTTTGTGTGTGTGCGTGCACAGAGCCCGGACTGGCACTTGGTGTCGTGTGTGCGTTGAGCGCGTTGGACAAACATGGCCGAAAACAATGTTGAATCACACACGATGACACAGTGATACAGCAGTGACACACACAGAAAAACTACGAGCGAGGCACTCTACTCTCGTACGACGACGAAGATGCTTTTTTCCTTGGAAAACCACCAAAAAAAGGCTTGCGCACCTCAATACAATGGGAATGACCAAACTCTAGTTATTCTCATTGCCTCACTATAATCATAATATTATTTGGTAGCAAGCTTCGGGGCATTTTAGTTTCATAGTGTGGCACATTCTGGCCCAGCAAAAACGCACAGCACACGGCACAGGTCTGCAGCAGCATGCAGTAGGAGTAGCCACACAGCTCTGCAGCAACAACAGCGCATATATAGCACCGCCATACAATCCGAACCTTCAACCTAAGTACAACCCGCTTCTCGGTGCAGTATGAATTCGCAGCCATCACCTGCAACAGCAGCAATGTCGGCGCCGTTGAGGGGCATCCAGCACTCGTGAGTCAACCGACGGCCTCTTCTCGTGGGAACTGGAAGTGATCGACCGCAACATTTCCCCGACCCGCGCTTCGCGCTCGCGTGTCTCATTATAATATTATTTGGTAGCATGCTTCATGGCATTTTATTTTCATGCATATGGTTGGACATCCTGGCCCAGCAAAAACGCGCAGCACAAGGCACAGCTCTGCAGCAGCATGCAGCAGGAGCAGCCACACAGATCTGCAGCAACAGCGCATATACAGCACCGTCATACAATCCGAACCTTCAACCCAAGTACAACCCGCCTCTCGGCGGCACACAAACATGAACGGGGATAAGAGATTCCCAACAGGCGGTCAGAGAGCTGACGACGCTCTGTTGGCCAATGAAAAACATGTCGGTTGAAGTAAACGACAAATTGACAAGAGATCTCTGTACCGCGAAATATTAGAGATCCCCAACAAGCAGTTCCGCAACGACAGCATTTCCGATGTATTTTCAACAGCGGGGTTATTATTTTAGTACCGAAATATGCGACGAGGATCGCAAAATGAAGAAAATATTGCACAATGAGAAGGCACACAAACATGAACGGGGACAAGAAATCCCCAACAAGCGGTCAGAGGGCTGACGACGCTCTGTTGGCCAATGAAAAACATGTCGGTTGTTTACTACAAGGTATATTAAACGAGAGATTGACAAGAGATCGCTGCACCGTGAAATATTATAAATAGAGATCCCTCAATGAGTGTTCTTGTGTGCTTGTGGTGTTGCTCGTCGCGCGCTCGCGTCCTCTTGTGTACCTCTCGTATTGGAACAGCAGTATTATGGTATATATACTCGTTCCTGCTCTGTCGCCCTGACGGGATATGCTCTTGTGCACTTGACGTATTTTGAACAGCGGGGTTGTTAAAGTACCGAAATATGCGACGAGTATGCTCTGTCGCCTTCAAGGAATGCTCTTGTTTGTGTACTTGTGGTGTTGTGGCTCGTCTCGCGCTCGCATGCTCTTGTGTAGTTGTCGTGTTGGCACAGCAATATGGTATATATACTCGTTCCTGCTCTGTCGCCCTGAAGGCATGTACTCTTGTGCACTTGACGCTTTATCTATACTCGTTCCTGATCTGTCGCCCTGAAGGCATGTACTCTTGTGCACTTGACGCTCTGCCGTCGCTCGTCATATTATAAGAGATCCCCAACAAGCGTTTAGGTACAGCTGCATGATATCTAACGAGCGATGGTATGCTCTTGTGTACTTGTGGTGTTGGTGCAGCAGTATGATATCATACGCTGTTTGTTCTTGTATATTTGTGGTGTTGGTACACCAGTATAGCCCTGAAGGCATATGCTCTTGTACACTTGGCGCCCGGCCATCGTCGCTTATCTCGCGCTCGCATGCTCTAAGACTTGTGTATGTTGGTACGATTTGATATACTGTTGGTATGGTATGATGGTACGGTTTGATATACTATATGGTAAAAACCCGGTGTGTTTATATGGTATATTGGTGGTATGGTATGATGGTTTGTTGTGTGTGTTCTTGTGTATTTGTGGTGTTGGTACAGGAGTATAGCCCTGAAGGCACATGCTCTTGTACACTTGACGCCCGGCCACCGTCGCTCGTCACGCGTTCGCCTGCTCTAAGCCTTGTGATATTGGTTCGATTTGATATAATGTTGGTATGGTATGATGGTACGGTTTGATATACTAAATGGAATGGTATGATTGTACGGTTTGATATGCTATTCGGAAAAAATGTTGGTATGGTGTGATACGGTTTGATATACATGGAAAAAAACACGGTATGTTTATGTGGTATATTGGTGGTATGGTATGATGGTATGTTATATGTTGATGATATGGTATCATGGTACGATGTCATGGATGTATTATGTGGCTAAATTTGCTTGGTGGTATGGTATGTTTTAGTACATAAGGTCCGCAAGGGTCGAATACGTCGTACGAATATCATCTGTAACGACCTTATATATCGACCATTGGAAAGTGTTCGAAAATATAATCCACGCGGACAGACAGACAGACAGACAGACAGACAGAAAAGTTCGCAATTACCGCAGCTTTGACTTAGTTTTATTAGTTTTACAAACTGCGAACAACTGTAAACAGCAGCACTACACGGTATGATGTAAAGGGAACGTACGTAGAGACGATCCTGAGGGAGAATCTCACTGGTACTTAATACCGAAGTACATGTATTCCGGTTTTAGTATTGTTCCGTTTTTTTTCGGAGGGGGGGGGAGCGGGGGGGGGGGGCGGGGGGGGAGGGTCTGCTTCTTTCACCTCAACCCTGACCCCGACCGCCTACGAGTAGCGGACTTATCGGACTGGATATTTAGGAGTTAATGCGGACTATCCACGAATATTTTGTAGCGCCAACGATATGGGTTGACGTGCTGTCCCCCAGTTTTTTTATATTACTGTTGGATGCCGGCATTTTATTTTTATGGAATTTTTCGCACTCAAAAGTAGGAAGTCGGCCGAAAACTGGCACTCTCTACGTACGAGCTAAGCTGGCCAATATTAGTTTTTTTTTCAGTTCGTCCAATCATGCGTCATGAACGGCAATGCATTATTAGCCTGTTGATCATGCAATCAACTCGGTCATGCACGTCCATGTTTACTGATTGGCGGAGTTTGCGCAATTCATTCGTTGTTGCGTTTATTGAGCTTTTCCAGAGGCAAGCGTCTTTGTGACACCGTTGTTTTAGTCGGCGAAATAAACAGCCACCCGGCTATAGCTACAGTAGGTGGACTCGTAGAAAGCAGGTAGAACATTAGAGCGGGGCATATGTTCTCAGCAGATATACATGCCGTGTGCATGCCTACACATCAGTAGAAACCCACCAGGATATCCAAGCCAGACGCCATAGGGCTCGATCTCGCGAAATCGACCTTTCAGCAGTTACGAGGTATAGTGCTATTAATAGAGCACTGAACACTAGGGACGCCTTTGCCCATACAATAGTCAAAACTAAAACACATACAATTTTGACTCTTACCTTAAGACGACTACTGTACATACTGTAGTGAGCACTTGTATTGGCGACACAAAATGTACAATTGTACTGTATGATACCTACTACTCGTACCGTTTCGTCGAAATAAAAAGGAAATTATAGTAAAAAAAAAACAAGGAACGCACCCAATTCGTCTTATGTTGACACAAGGAAATACGTATACATACGTAAAGGAAAACGAGTACCAACACGATAAAACTAAAACGGGGGGGGGGGGGGGGGGGGGAAACAACGACCAACGACGCCGAAAATCACTATAGGCGCAGGCAGACACGAGAAAGACAGAAACAAAAAAAAAACGAACCAACCAAACGGAACCAAACCGAATGTACGCAAGCACCTCTAAGCGGTCGGCCGGAAAAAACGATGTCATCCTTCGCTGCTTCCCGTCCGTACCACTGGCGCCGGTGGCGGGGCTACCCTTCTTCCTAGGGCTAGCGCTCCCACCCATCGTTGCAGTGCCGGCGCTGGTGCCGGCGCGGCCTTTTTTACTGGGACTCGGCGTGTTCGCCGCCCTCCTCTTCGATCCCGTGGCGGCCCGTATTGCCTTTGGGCTTCCTCCGGCCCCACCACCACCACCACCAACGCTGCCGTCACCGCTGCTACCGCTGCCACCACCGCCGCCACCGCTACGACCGTCGCCACCACTGCAACCAGCACTCCCACCCCCCACCGCCACCACCACTACCATTGCCACCGCCGACACTTCCCGCCCCTGCCGCCGTCCGCTTGACCTGCGGTCTAGATGGCGAAGATGAAGCGAACAACGACTTTGCCGCTGCCACCGCTCCAGACTCCTGACGGCCGACGGCGACGTCGACCGACGAGGCGACGGTTACCGACGAAGGGATAGAAGAAGTTTCAACTTTTCCCCTCCCCTTCCCATAGACGCCTCCGGTGGCACCGGTGGCGGCCTCATACGCCGGCGGCGGCGGCGGCGGCGACGGGTCCTGCTTCTTCTTGAAAAAGCTGGTTATCGCCGGGAGGGGCTTGGCGGGCTTGAGCTCTATCGCGGCGCTGCAGTCCTCGCCATCGTACCTTGAGCGCGAGGATAAAAATGGAACGGCGCGTAACGGGGTGGGATGGAATCGGGTTGGGCTGATGGAACAGGAGTAGACGGGACGGGACTAGACGGGACGGGACTGGATGGGATGGGGTCGCGCGCGGTATGGGACTGATGGGACGGGTTTGGGCTAGTGATACCGGACAGGGTGAAATGGCATGGGATGGGATGGGACGAGATATGATGGGACGTGGGGGGGGGGGGGGGCTAATGGGATGGGATGGGGCTGATTGGACATGTCAAGGTGCTGAAACTGAAGTGAGAGGGGGGGGGGAGAGCGGGGGAGGCGGCAACCCCGGGGGAGGGAGGTGCTCGGACTTACCATGCCGTACAAATGCCACCACGTAGGGACACCAGAAAATTCGGAGGTTTGATCGTCACGTCAGTGTGGTTCCGGGGAGGCCGATACCGCCAGAGAGTCCGCGTTAGGGGGGGGAAGGGGGGGGGGGGGGGGGGGGGGGGGGGGGGGGGGGGGGGGGGGAAGGGGGCGGGGGGGGGGGGGGGGGGGGGGAGGGGGGGGGGGGTGGGGGGGGGGGGGGCGTAACCTGCCTCCAAACTTGTGGAGGTGTGATATTTACCACGGACTCGGAGCGTCTTGCAAGATGGACAAGGACGAGCGGTTTTCCAATACTATGCAAATGCATGTGTTTGCACAGGGGAAAATACGTACCAGAGGGAAGCGCCAAGACTAGATGAAAACCTAAGGCTTCCACCCCCACCCGACCACCCACCCACCCACCCACACTTCAACCTACCCAGCGCCCCCTCAACCCTCCCACCCCTCCGCCTCTACCTGCCACCCCCCCCTCCACTCACCCCCCGCTTCCCCCCCACCCCGCCCCCTGCCTCCAACGCCCCTCGGTCCCACCCACCCACCCACCCACTCACCCGCCCGCGCTCCCACCTCCCCCCACGGAGCTACTTCATCGCGTCTGTTGCAGATTTTTCAAAAATGAAGCTTACCGTCCACCCTCTGCCCGCACACCAACCCACACCCCCCATCCCTCCTCCCCATCGCTCCCCGCCCACCCGCCCATCGCGTCTGATGCAGATGTGAACGTGAACCTTATCGCCCCGTCTACGCTTCGACCCCTTACGCTCGCTTCTTTACTTCGCGTACATTGACCATTTTTCGTGTCTTCTCGCACACACGCTGCATTTCCTATAGGATTGAGAGAAACTACGTATTATTAGATTAATCTGAATAACATTAGCGCAAAAAATTGGGCCCCTTTGTGTTGTGTAAATAATACGAATGTTCACATAACTCGCCTAAAATAAGGGCGGAAAGCTCAATGGGTCAAAGCCTAGCCCACACCCCCCACCCCCCCCCCTTCCCTTCCCTCTCGCCCCCCCCCCCCCCCCCCCCCCCCCCCCCCCCCCCCCCCCCCCCCCCCCACCTCCATTGTACACACCGCATCATATTCATCTGCTTGCTGACGGGGTGCCACGCCAGATCTTCGCCGCTGTAAGGAACGTGATTTTTCAGGAACGTAGAGGCCTACCGGTATTGGTTTCGTTCCAAAGGGTGGGCGGCGGCGGGGGAGGGGGAGGGGGGAGGGGGAGGGGGGGGGGGGGGGGGGGGGGGCAATCTTCGATCAGCACGCGCCAAAACACGCCTGAATGTTCTCGTGACGCGTTTGGCCGCGAGCTGGTGTACTGGCATGTACCGTAGAACGAACGAACACATGCAATACATATATACTGGTACACATGATCGGATGGGGGGACCGGTGCCGCCAGCGGTTTTCTTCGCAGCGTAACGCCTCCAGGAGGTTTCAAGGGTCAAAAAGCAAGCAACGTGCTCGATCGAAGCAGCCGAAGACCAAACCAAAACGGAAAAGAAAACGGAAACGAAAGTTCAAAACCAATAAAAGCTTTCCCTAGCCTAATAAGAGTTATCATCCCTCAGGCCTAAGAGTCCCCCCCCATCCCCTATGCATGCATCTATAGGTTGGATTGGCGTCGGTTGGCAATGGCACTGTAGAGCATGCCGCTCACCACGTACAACGTGACCCAGACAACCCACAGTTTTTTTGCTTTTTGTTTTGGATTTGGCGGTCGCCACAACTGGCGGTCGAGTTAGACCATTTGCGCGGGGGTGGAGAACCTTTGCTGCGCACAACGGGGATGGTCGCATCACGTAGCGTGTACACGGTAAGGCACCCACGAGGCAGTTGCGTGGTAACCCCATTTGCTGTCTCCGGAAGTGGCCACACCGGAAAGCAAACAAAACCTTTTTATCGACGCTTGTTACCCATATGCAAGAAAGTCCGCCCTCACATGCGGTTCTTGCGTACATATCAGGATGCGGTTCAACCTTCACGCGACTCGCCCAACACCTCACGTTTTCGCTTCGCCTCGCCTCGCGCTTGCCGCAACGAGCAACGTCTGCCTGGGCGGTGAAAACCCCACGTGCTCCGGCCCCGGCATTGCAGGGAGGCGAGGCAGGGTCTACGGTCCACGATCATACGATTACGGCCAAGCACGACATGACCGCCACCTCCGACCCATATACGCACCTCTTTGCCCTCGCACCGCAACCACGACTCCGCGTCTCGCGTGTCCCGGAGAATAACCGGCATCCTGCACACGCGCAAAAAAAAAAAACAAGAACCAGGTGGGCTCAGCGATACCAACAACAAAAAAAAATAAAATAAAATAAAATAATGCACCCGCGAGGAGGCAGATAGGCTTTTTACGACGATAGGGCAGCACCACCAATAGTACTCATGCGATGTAACCCTAGCCCTCGTTGGGAAGATGCGCTACTGTTGCGGGGGGGGCATAGTAAACAGGACCGAACATTGTTATTACGGGGGTCCACAGTTAATAGGACCTACGGTACACTTAAAAACCTATATATTTACCTATTTTCACCAACAATATTTGGTCCTACTTACTATGGTCCCCCGTAGTAGTAAGAAAAAAGTAAATATATAGGTTTTTGTGAGTACCGTAGGTCCTGTTTACTATGGTCACCCGTAATAGTGGACATTTGTAATTTTCGGGGCTATTCACAGGTCGGGTCAAACCCCGCGGGTCGGGCCGACTCCACTCGGGTCGGGTCGGGCCAGGTCAGCATGACCTGGCCCGACCCGTAATATTTTCAAATTCTCCTGACAAGACCCGACCCGACCCGTGAGATTCGGAAGACTTTCTGGTCCCGCCCACGGGTTGGGTCGGGTCATAAACCGTGAGTAGCCCTCTGATAACTTCCCCCGTCATCTGAGTGCGCTGATGAATGGAAGGCATTTCAGTGCAAAAAACAGTTTCGGGAGATTTTCGGCTGGACGGCTCAGGCTTCAGATACTCTGCAGTTTCTTTGGCTTTACCCCCCCATTGACTACTTACCAGGCACCGTGTATGGCATTGCCTCTGAACCACCTTGATTGGCAGATAACTACTACCTGGGAGTGTCAGGTATCAGAAACGCATTGTATTACTTGGCAGGCGTATTATATATGGAACACCAGGGGTTCCGGGACGAGGCCTATTGAAAACGCCTTTGTACTACTTGGCAGGCGGGTTTTAGATGGGACACCAGGGGTTTTGGGGCGAGACCGGTAATTACTACCTGGGGGTGCAGGTATCGGGAGCCACGCACGTGAATTACTTGGGAGGCCTTTTTCAAAAAGGGGGAAACCAGGGGCTTCAGGGCGAGGCGATGAGCCCGTCCCGTCAGGCTTCTTCGCGGCCTGATCGTGTGGAAAAAAAAATACTACTACACCCGTCCTTTTTTTCTCCATCTCCTAACCCCTTTTAATACTGCAGTACCGTTTCGGGGAAAAAATTGCCGATTTCGAGGGACCGCAGTTAATAGGACCTACGGCATACACAAAAACCTATACATTTCACTATTTTCACTAGCAATATTTGGTGCTATTTACTATGGTCCCCCCCGTAATAGAAGTTGAGTGATTTGTCTCCCGAAACGGGATTGCAGTTTTGTCCGAAAGGGACCGCAGTGCTATTGCGGGGGCCCATAGTCAATAGGACCTACGGTACACACAAAAAAAACTATGTACGACCTGGTATTTCCCTATCTTTACTGACAATATTTGGTCCTATTTACTATGGCCCCCCCGTAATATTGATGACACCGACAACGAAAACCCGCTATTATGCTAATGACGGCAAAAAAAAAATCTGGCGAGGGGAAAAAAAAAAAAAAAAAAAAAATCTTTGTCACCCACATCTGCTTTGTCTCTACGTACTGGCAGGGCAACAAAAAAGGCGGCCCCCGTATATTTTAGGGGACCGTGTAAGCAGCTATTATAGCAAACTCGCTTTCGCTCGCTCGTAACGATGTTGTATATTGCAGTAGTAGTGGCCCCTGTATAGTGCCTGTGTCATAGGTGCCAGTCAACAATACCGGCACTGTTATAGCGGCGACCAACCGGCACTAATTACTCCGCACACTGCCGCAACGGTTGATCCCACACGTGCCCCGCGATTCCCACAGGCGCTTCTAGCGGGCAGCAACCGGGCGCTACCGAGCCGGCACTGTAGAGGGGCCACTACTGCTCTACACCTTTCGTGGAGCCACTGAAGGCGCGCGGCGGCGGCGGTAGTAAGCACTGCGTACGAGAACATCACGCTGCCCCCGCCGTCTTCCTCCCCCACTTCCCTCCGCAGCGCAGCCTCCTCCTCGTCCTCCTGCTCCTCCTCCTCCTTCTGGGCTTGCGTCTTCGTGTTAAGCTTCGCGTCGGATTCGTGATCATCCTGGATCCCGCTGCTGTTTTCTTGTTGCCAGGTATCGTAGAGAACCGCGAACTGCAGGGGTGTCGTGTGGCGCGGAATGACGGGGGGTGGGGAAGGTGGGAGGAGGGGGGCGGGGTGTGCGATGGGGGGGCGTGGGGCGTGGGGCGTGGGGCGGGGGGGGGGGCGTACTCATTTGTTGCCTGCCTTAGTCGTTTGACCATTGACCACGCATCCGTTTCGAGACGGAGCACCGTTCCTACTACTCTTCATTGCTTGCCTTGGTCATCTGGCCATTGACCACGCATCCGTTTCGAGACGGAGCGCCGTTCCTACTCCTAAAAGAGACAACTCCAACCTTTGGACGCTCAATATGTGTTTTTTTTTTCATATTTTACATTAAAAACTTTTGTGGGGGGGGAGGGGGGGGAGAAGGGGGGAGCAGGGTATGGTGCGGGGGTCGATCGGAACACCGGTCAGTGCTGACCGTTAATCTGTCACGCCGTCGCGGCCTCGAGGGGCGCTTTTCGCTTGCTTACGCGATCAATCGCACCGACCTATGATATAAGTAAGTAATGTCAATAAAACTTAAAAAAGAGAGAAGAAAAAATAAATAAATTCAAAACGCAAAAATACAACCGAGAAAACACAAGCATTGCACTATTACTAAAAAAACTTGAAAACTGCAGGGCTAGTCACGGGTGGTCGGGTCAAAACTCGCGGGCCAAGTCGGGCCGGGTAAGTGTAAGGGAGACCCGACCGGATCCGTGAGAGCTTGAAAACCTCCTGACCCCCGACCCGATCCGACCCGACCCGGGCCAACCCGCCGGATGAAATTTCGAAAAGTTTCTGACCCGTCCCGCGGGTTCGGGTCACGACCCGTGAAGATCCCGGGAGAAAAGGGCCGGGAACCGCCTTTTAGTGTGTGCTATCATAAAATGTCGCTTGCGACCAAACCCATACGACCGAACAAACCGATTGACCGCGACCGCCTTTGGAGTTCGGAGTCCCTCTCACACCCACCCACCAGCATCGGCCGGCCGCCCCGGAAAAAGAAGTAGTACGGCTGCCTCTCCCCCATGGCGTCCGCCTTCCACTCGTAGAACCCCGTGAAAGCGACCACGCCGTGCCGGCGGCCGACCAGGCGCCTAAAGGAAGGCTTCTCCCCGGCCTGACCAAGACGTAGGGAGGGGGAGGCGGGGGGGGGGGGCGGGGGGTGTACTCATTATCTTGCATGGCCGTAGTCATATGACCATAGAGGGAGGGGGGGGCGGGGGGGGGGGGGGGGGGATGTATGTACTCATCATCATGCATGGCCGTAGTCGAATGACCATAGATCCTCGCATCACCACTATGCCGGGACGGAGCACGTGAACGGGTTTTCGTCGACCAGGTAGACATTTGCTTGCACCAAGCTATGCGAAGCGCCCGTGAGGTATTGGGCGAGTCACACGGAGGGTGAGCTGCATCCCAGTAAGATGGGGGAGGGGGGGGGGGGGAGCGTACTCATTTGTTGCTTGCCTCGAGTATATACCAGGTACCTGGTAAGAAACCAAGAAAATAAGAAAAATAAGAACACACGGAAATCGA
Organism: Macrocystis pyrifera; assembly: GCA_031763025.1. Lineage (NCBI taxonomy): Eukaryota > Phaeophyceae > Laminariales > Laminariaceae > Macrocystis > Macrocystis pyrifera. Next base: position 10,039,374 of record JASSKH010000004.1, read on the forward strand.
AAAACAAAAAAAAAGCAACATACGCGCATGAAAATGACGTAACGAGAAAAGCAAAGACATGCGACATGTATCTGGTTGTCTGGCAAAATGGCGCACGCAAGAGGTGCATCGCAGAACAGAGCAGTAGCAGTGCACATAGAAGAAGATCCGGGGGGGGGCAAAGAACAGAAGAACAACATGCTCCCATCAATACATTAAAAAAAAAAAAAATGACATCAGGGCGGCGAATACAAATATCACGGGGGACCATAATAAATAGGACCTACGTTACACACGAAAACCTATATATTTACCTATTTTTACCAACAATATTTGGTCCTGTTTACTATGGACCCCCGAAATAGTAACCTTCGTACAGATTCGTAAACGGAAGGCCGGAAAAACAAAAGAAATAGAAAAGTCCCCCCCCTCCCCTCTCTATGGTCATATGACTACGGCCATGCACGATAATGAGTACCCCCCCCCCTCCTCTCCCCCTATCCCGTGCGTTTTTTTTCCTATAACTGATATCCATCGAGCTGGCCCCACCAAACCAATAGTAAGGGGATAAGGTAGGCAAAATGTGTTTATGTAACGCACCGGTATGGAAAAGACGTATTGAGCGGGCAGCTGTTGGAGGCGTCTCAACCATTACGGGGGACCATAGTAAATAGGACCAAATACTTTTAGTAAAAATAGGAAAATATATGGGTTTTGTGTCTACCGTAGGTCCTATTTACCATGGCCCCCCGCAATAGGAGCAAGAACGGTACTCCATCTCGAAAGGGATGTGAGGTCAATGGTCAAATGACTACGTAAGGACAGCAAAAAAAATGAGTACGCCCCCCCCCCCCCCCCCCCCCCCCCCCCCCCCCCTCCTCTCGCCTTCCCCCGTGCACTTCACATTCCATTGCAGATATCCATCGAACTCCCCCGCCCAGCCCCACCTTTCGTGCGACTCGCCGAACACCTCACGTTTCGATTCGCGCTTGGTGCAAGCAATGTCTGCCTGGTCGGTGAAACCCGACAAGCTCCGTTCCGGCATTTGTAGGGATGCGAGGGAGGGTCTATGGTCATACGACTGACCGATGACAATGAGAACCCCCCCCCCCCCGCCCCCACGTAGCCCTTCATGCGACTCGCCCAACACCTTACCTTTCGATTCGCGCTTAGTGCAAGCAACATCTGCCTGGCCGGCGAAAACCCGACGTGCTCCTCCCCGGCATTGTAGGGATGCGAGGAGGGTCTATGGTCATACGACTACGGCCATGCATGATATCGGGCACACGCCCCCCCTCCTCCCCCCCACCCCCCCCCCCCCCCCCCCCCCCCCCCCCCCCCCCCCCCCCCCCCCCCCCCCCCCCCCCCCCCCCCCCTCCTCCTCAAAAAGAAATAAAAAGTCCTCTCACCGTTTCGCTCCTGGCGTTGAACATCCTGAAAAAGTTGGGTTTTTCCCCTCTTGGTGAAGGAAGGGATGAGCCCCCACCTGATACGTTAAAACCGAAAAGCCGTACAAAACATGGAAAAAACCCCTCGGTCAGCAGCGCAGCGTGGTCTTGTATATCGCGCCGGCATACATGGGGAGAAGCCAGCACTTAAATAATAAGAAATTGGGAGCTTAAGAAATTAGGGCTAAAAAAATACTGCACGAAACCAAACAAGGCAGAAACGAAAAACGGGTATATGCTACAAATAAGGACACATATACCCGTTCCTTTTGGAGCAAAACGCCTGTGGTACAGGCTGAAAAATTTTTTTAAAAAAAACAGTGGAGCTAAAGACACACATGCTTTTGTTTAGCTGCAAGAACCCTCGCTTCTAAACAGTCCCCTCTGCCACCCGCTTTCCACCCCGACCACACGCGTCGATCTCTGACCCCACTCCGACCTGGGCCCTCCAAAAAAAAACGATCCTGGGTTTAAATAATTAGCCGTCCGGCAGGGACCCCACCCCCACCAAGCACCCCTGATCCCACGCTACAATGGTTTCGCGCCATCTATGCCACCGTAGAGAGCGCTGGCTTCGCACGGAGGCGGGGGGGGGGGGGGGGGGGGGGGGGGGGGGGGGGGGGGGGGGGGGGGGGGGGGAAGGGGGTCATTTTCAGCGCTCGACGTTTCCGAACCGGGAGGGAAGGTTGCCAATAAACACCGAACAAAGGAGGTGATTTCGGAAGGATCCGGGGTCGAGAAAGAGCCTTCCGAAAAAAAAAAATGTGTGTTACCGCTTCGTATCGAAACATAGGGATCATTTTTTTATACCAACATGTATTCAATAAAAACGGTCAATATATATATATATATACGGTACAAGAAGCGGTATGCGAAATGGTGTTCGACTTTGTGTAGCGGCCTTCCCGTGTCGAGCACCCTTAACGGCTGAAAAAAAAACGATCGCGCACGCCTCTGTGCGAAGTCGACACTCCTTACGGTACTCACATCACCATTAAATAGAAAATACCTACCTGGTATAGATAGCCCTCATAAACCCAACACGTACGACAAGAATAAAGCAAGGGCGTGTTCGATACGGCACGTACCAGAGTGCCTTTCCGAGGGAATTCGCTGCGTAAATACCCTACGTATATACCGAAGTAGTGTGGAAGGTTCGGTACGGCCTCAATACCCCACCGGATACTCGGGTGAAAAATTCGGTACGAGCTCGATATCGGTACCCCAAAACTTCGGCAACTTCGGTACGACCTCAGTACCTGTTCGGTAAGTGGACAAGACTTCAAAACCAGTCCGGATACTCGGGTGAGGTTCGGTACGAAGTCGATACCGGTACCTCAACACTTCAGTAAGTTCGGTACGACCTCAGCACCAGTTCGGTAAGTCGATACGACCTCAAAACCGGTACTCCATAATTCGGTAAGGTATTTTGGAGGTAACTACCCTGCCGGAATATAGTTCGGTACCGCCTCAAAACACCGACCGAACAATCCGGTACGATTCGGTACGAACTCGATACCGGTGCCCGACACTTCGGTATATTCGGTAAGACCTCAATACCGGCAACCGGCACTTCGGTAAGTTCGGCACGACCTCAACACCGGTACCCCCCCGACACCTCCGCAGGTTCGGCACGCCCACCAAAAATACCCCCCCCCCAATATATATATATATAGGTTGGGTTGGCGTCGGTTGGTGACGACGCTGTAAAGCACGCCTCTCACTGCATGAGCTAGACAGCCAGGGCAACGCTTTTTTTTTTTTTTTTTGGCGGTTACCGCGGCTGGCGGTCGAGTTAGATCATTTTTGTCCGGGGAGAACCTTCCCTCCGCACAAGGGGGATGATCGTATCACGTAGTGTGTACATGGTAAGGCACCCACGAGGCAGCTACACAGTAACCCCATTGCTGTCTCTGGAAGTGGAACACACCATAAACTGAATCAATTAATTGATGCTGTCATCCATACGCAACAAAATTCGCGTCTAAAGCGGTTCTTCGTAGGATGCAGCTCACCCTTCATGCGACTCGCCCAACACCTCACGCTTCGCTTCGCAAAGCTTGGTGCAAGCAATGTCTGCCTGGTCGGTTAAAACCCATTTACGTGCTCCGTCCCGGCACTGTAGGGATGCGAGGGTCTATGGTCTGGTCATGCGACTACGACCATACATGACAAATAAGTATAACTCCCGCGGGGGGGGTATGGGTATACCCTACCGAAAACACCCTTGATTTAGTCCTTTTTGGACTGCAGTCCCGTTTGGGGGACAAATTACTTCGAATTAGTGTGGTTTGTGCCCAAAAACAGGACTGCGGTCCTAACGTAGGGTGAATGCGAACACGGTAAAAGTTTAAAGGAGATTGTGAAATGATGAGATGAGAGTCAAAAAGCCTGGAAGAAAACCAAAACACGGGAAAAAACGACAAGCAGCAGCAGCAGCAGCAGCAGCAGCAGCAGCAGTGAAACCAAAAAAAGATCACCCGCAGGCAAGTGGTTAACCTTCACAGATCAGAGGCGCCAAAATAAGTTGAAATTCACGTCGAGAGTAAAAGTGTGCCTTGAATTGTCAGATGCCTGGTGCGCGCGTAGCCGGGCCATTGCTCCTTGAAAGCAGGCACCAGGTATAATATACGATGTGTTGCCCTTTGCCGATCGCGTGGCTTCGCGGGGGGTGTGCTTTCGCCTTTTGATTCTACTGTAGACTGTACCGTCTTTTGACTCCAAACGTGCCAGATGTACCCGTTTTTAGTTATTGAAAAAAACGATAAAACACGAAGAGCAAACAGCAACGCATGCATGTGGCAAACAGCTCAACAGGTTAATTGTCACCTCTGCTGGGCATGAGGGCCGGGGTTCGATACCAGGCGGGGATCGTCTATACAAGAACAAAAAAAAAAAAAAAATTGTTTGCCCCTTTCTCACGTTGCGGAAAGCGCGAGATCTTTGAGTTAGTAAAAATAGATGGAACTCGACGAGCAGCAGCGGGAATGCCGAACCCTCTGCGCGCCAAAAAAAATGAAGGCAATCACCCCTGGAGGGGGCAGGGCGGGGTGTACTCGATAGGCGAGATGTACTCGATCTCATGCATGGCCGTAGTCGTATGACCATAGGCCCTCGCATCCCCACAACGCCGGGACGGAGCATGTCGGGTTTTCACCGACCAGGCAGACATTGCTGGCACCCAGCGCGAAGCGCCGTGAGGTATCCGGCGAATCGCATGAAGGGTGAGCTGCATCGTACTAAGAGCCGATTGTGAGGCGGACTTGCATATGGATGACAGCTTCAATGAGTTAATTTAATTTCCGGTGTGGCCACCTCCACCGCTGAAGGGGCGGGGGGGAGGAGGGAAGACAGCTGTGACCACGGCTCGTCCAGAGAGCTGGAACGTAAAAGCGGTGCTGAAATAAATCCCTAAAATCCCAAGCTCAACAACACCAGGGCGACTGCGGAGCTGTATGTCAGCCAAAAAAAAAGTCCCCAAGTCCAATCTGGTTGGGTTAAACAAGAAAAAAAAAAAAAAAAAAAACATGAGGAGCTTATTGACTGAGCAGGTTGAAATCCGAAGGAAGCCCTCGACAGTCAGAAAGTTGCTCCGTTTTGCCAACCAACCCACACAGTAACCCAACCCCGAAATTTCGGTTAAAAAAAACGTCCTTTACGTCACCTTTTTTTTTCCACAGCCAAAAAAATTAATGGGTTGAGATTTTGCTACTACGTAGAAAACGGAACAGACAGCAAGAAACCCACCCAAAAATTGGCTCCGACCAGCCAAATTCTCCGCAAAACACCCTCTTCTTACCATAACGTACGGTATTTGTGTGAGACGATTGAGGGCGGGCGGGGGTACTCATTATCGTGCATTGAGCGAGGGGGGGGGCAGAGATAGCTGGCGCTATATACTATTATACTGCACAAGCAGTATCGACGTGTCTGAGCGTCGTATCATACGACGATATACGTGATACCTCATCGAGCGAAGAGCATCGACGCCGCGGGTGGTTTTGTACGCGATGGGAGTGGCGTTTCCGGGTGGGCATTCTCGCTCCGACGGTCTGAAGCAACAGCGAAATTGCGGAAGGATGGTGCGATTTTCAGGGGGCAACGAAGAGGCGGTCGGGGAGGGAGGGGGGGGGGGAGGGGAGGGGGGGGGGGGAGTGTACTCATTATCATGCATGGTCGTAGTTGTATGAACATAGATCCTCGCATCACCACTATGCCGGAAGGGGGCACGTCGGGCTTTCACCTACCAGGCAGGCATTGATTGCACCAAGTTTTGGGAAACGCCGTGAGGTGTTCGGCGAGTCGTACGGAGCGCCAGCTGCACCCTACTGAGAACCGCTTGAGAGGAGGGGGGAGGGGGTACTCATATGATGTTTGCCTTATTCATTTGACACATTGACCGCGCATCCCTTTCGAGGGGGAGCACCGATCCTGCTCCTACTGTAGTAGAGTCACTTCCAACATTTCGGGGCGCTCGTTTACGTGCATTCCCACAAATCATATTACATAAAAAACGTGTCGCTTTTATACGTATCTTATCCCCGATCTGTTTTTTCCTCTAGTGGCCACTATCTATCTGGGGGAGGGGGGGGGGGGGGTGTACTCATTATCGTGCATGGCCGTAGTCATATGACCATAGACCCTCGCATCCCTGCAATGCCGGGACGGAGTACGTCCGGTTTTCACCAACCAGGCGTACATTGCTTGCACCAAGCGCGAAGCGCCGTGAGGTGTTTGGCGAGTCGCATGAAGGGTGAGCTGCATCCTACTAGGAGGGGGGGGGGGGGGGGGGTGGTGGGGGGGGGGTCGGGGCGTACTCATCTGTTGCATGCCTTAGTCATTTGACCATTGACCACGCATCCTATCTCGGGGGGTGGGACTATCGATATTGTCACCCTCGACAATGCTCGAGAGAAAACAAGGGCACCCTGGGCAAAAACGAATAAGCACCCACAAGCACCCACCTACCCACCCACCCACCCACCCACTCACCCACTCACATCAACCTTCCGCACATGGAACAGATCACGATCTAGATAATCTACCACACTGGGCGGAAACATAAGGAGCATGTAGACACTATTGTGAAGACCAATTGGTCCTTATATTTCCGGCCAGAGTGGTATATCCTAACCTCCCACACACGGGACAGATCACGATCTAGATCATCTACAGCTCTGGCCGGAAAAATAAGGGTCGCTTAGACATTAATTTGAAGGCCAAGCGGTCCTTACATTTCCGGCGAGAGTGGTAGATCCTAGCCTCCCAAATCACGATCTAGATCATCTACCACGCTGGGCGGGAAAATAAGGAGCGCTTAGACACTACTGATATTTCCGCCCGGGTGGTAGATCCTAACCTCTCAAACACGCGACAGATCACGATTTACAGTAGATCATCTGCAGTTCTGGGCGGAAAAATTAGAAGCGTTTAGAGTTTAAGGTGAAGACCAAGATGTTCTTATATTTCCGGCCAGAGTGGTAAGTCCTAACCTCCCACACACGGGACAGATCATCTTGTAGTAGATCCTAACCTTCCGCTATCAAGAAGTTGGTAGTATTAGGATCTGTACAAGTACAGATCCATCCCCAGGGGAACCACGTCCGACAACATGAGCTTAAAATACAGCAGTTCGTAGATAATCGTACAGATCAACAAATATATATGCCCCCGAAGGATGTGCAGATCGTCACCAAGCGGAGAGAATCGACGAGCTCGATGTTGATACTTGTCACTGCTGCTGTACGAACGAAAAAAAAAAATCGATAACATGATGAGGGAAAAGGACAAAATAAAAACTGAACCTACCCGGTTGTAACTAAATACGTACGTATTCATAACGGACCTCCCGCTCGAATGGGAATCTCCTATGCTCACATTGATTGGCCCGACGAAGGGGGACGTCAGGGTTAAACCCTACCGCGGAGGCCAGAGCTTGAGGCGCAACGGTCTGTCTGCAACGGTCGAGTCGGGCCGGGTCGGGGCAGGGCGGGTAGGAGCGGGTCGGAGCCGGTCGGGACGCGGTGGGTCGGGGGGCGCGGGGTCGGGTGAGGGCGAGGAGGCAGGGGGTGGATGGGGCGAGAGGGGAGGGTGAATAGGCGCGGGGCAGGGCGGGTCGAGGTCGAGAGCAGGTGATAAAACAGCTATACTAAAACCGAATCAGGTGTGAAGATCAAAAACGACATCATGATGACCATCATCACCACACACATGAAGTATTATATTATATACCGAAATTTCGGGAAAATACTGAAAAAAAAAAAACTGGAAAAACAGTCCTCGTTTGACCGAAAAATACCGAAAACACTGAAAAAAACTGAAAAACAGTCCTCGTTAAGATCGACCATAAGGGGTATTAATTGACAACGATATGAGTTTCGTACTAGTGCGAGCTCCAAGCAACATGAGTAAAACATCATGCTGCGCCCGTGTTGTACGACTGGGTCAACGTGCCCAAACCCCAGGGGTAACAGCAGCCTATTCTGGTGTTGCAACGGGAGCCATGTATGGGCTAAATTGACACACGGCACGAAATTGGAACGTGGAAGTGTGGTGAGCTTAAAAGGCTTTATTTTTTTTACCAATCCGCCTGAGGATAGTAAATAATAACAAAACAAAAACAAAAATCAAAGAAAGTGTATATACTCGTATCATGCATCGGGCACACCACCACATGTATCATCCTCCAACCGTACCCAGTGGTGGCCGACGCTGCTGCTGCTGTACTCGTAAGCGTCAACTTTGTTTGGTCGTCGCCTTTTTTTTTTTTTGCACTCTCGTCACTCTGCTGTCAGCAGACCCAAAATCGGGTACTCTCGCGCGTACACGAAGCAAAGTCCCATGTGAGCAAGAAACACTTCCTCTACGAGTACATCAGGTATGCGGGAAGGCGAGAGAGAGGCGGAGGGCACACGAATGCGGCTTTTCGTGCGCGACATCCTTGAAATATTCTACAACGGGGGACCATAGTTAATAGGACCAAATCTTGTTAAAAAAAATAGGAAAATATATAAGATTGTCTGTGTACCGTAGGTCCTATTTACTACGGTCCCCCGTAATACCAGGTTGCTACCAGGCACCTGCTGTATTAGTACTGGGTACGTTGTACAGCAGTATCACTACTTACCCATGTATAGGATACGTTTTTATTATGTAGTAGTATACAACTGTTCCTTATATTTTGAGCCAAAGCGGAAAACGATACGGGTACAGAGTACCAGGTAGTACGCGATGAAAAAAATAGCTGTGTGGTGCGAGTACTCGTAGAGAGTCAGACCGCAGTTTGACCTCTTCACGACCCTTGACCGGTCACCTCCCGCACCAACAGCAGTGCGTACTTGCTTGAGCAAAAATCGATGCCAAATTAGGCGCTGACGCGCCCAGAATGACCAGCAGTACCGAGTATGAGCACTATGGTAGCATGCCATCAGCCATACCTTGCAGAAAGCCTACGGATATACAAGGCTGTGATCCTGTGTTCGGTGATGAGGCGACACCGCAGATGCTCACCGACAATACCGATATGTTCGAAGTTATAGGGATCATTTTTATATTGATGAGATACAAAAATGTTTCTTAAATTTACATACAGAATGGAGCCCGGTACAGGATAGAGCCGACAAGTTGAATGATGAAAGGAAACAAGCCAACCCAACATGTTAGATTCAAAAAAAGAAGGTTGTTGCCCTCTCACAGGAACGCCCGTTGTTCGCGAAGCATGCAGAGTACACGGGCAGTACATTATACCCCTCCGAGGCTCACCGCGATCTTCCACACATGGACTACGAGTAAATACGTCGGTTCCACAGGCTGTTGCGGTTGGGTTGTTACTCTCCCAGCTCTGCCCAACAGATCCCCAGACAGCAGACAAAGGAGTTGCAACAAGAACGAAGGCGTTTTGTCGAGTACGGGAAAATTGTGTTTCCGGCCCCTGCTTACCCTGGCGGGTCACATTTTAGTGCATTGTCTCGACGGTGGTCGTCTGCCGATGGAGCCCTTGGTAAGGCATCACACAAAGAAGATCTCCCATGAGGGTTCTGGCCTAGCCAGACAGGTAGTCAGCGATCCCATCGTCCTCTTAGAGCCGCACGAATCACGCATCAATGCAGAGGAGATCGGAGATCTTGACATCTTGACCGTTTTGATGTTTCGATCGAGGAAATTAATTATTGCGCCGCAATGAGGCAGCCGTTGCCCCTGAACGAGGAAGTACTCGTGCACCAGGCTGGGATCCAAGAGGTGAAAAGGTGAGGAGGTACTCGCGCACCAGGCTGGGATTCAAGAGGTGAATAGGTGAGGAACACAGAGCAGTCCAGGCCTGCAACACGTCTTTCACACCGCAAGATTCACAACCGGCCTGGAAACAACAGCCCAGACGAAACTGAAACCGTAACCGTTATATCCATCATCTTATAGTGCAATATTACTTGTTTGTAGTGTAACGTCCCTCTAAGGACCGTGGCACTTGGCACACCACCACATAATGAAGGATCTATGGCTACGTTCTAGCTTAGCACCTGGGGTGGTCAACCATCAGCGAGTCCATACGGCTAGCTCCATAGTAGACCAGCAGAAATTGTGCGTATCCGCAGTTGAAAGTCAAGAAAGGTACTATTAATACAGTGCTATTATTAATACTGTTGTAATAATGTAGGTCGCGTCGTGTAGACAAAAAAACGGACGAAAACGCGCACTATCGTATACAGTTACAGTTTGACTTAAAAGCAGTACAGCCAGGTACACAGTATTTTCAAAGGGCAAAACAGTCGATAAAACGTTACGATTTCAACACAACGGGGGGACGACACAGATTGGTGTCCGAGTTTCAATGCAAGGAGGCGTAATTCGGCACGGATGTATCATGATCCTATACCCTATACCCGTACTGCTGTGGGCGCCTATCTATGCTGCTGCTACAGTACTGTATATCCTCGTCGTAGACAGTTGATACTACCAAAGTTATGATTGATGTATTAAAAGTCACTCATCTCGGGGTCCCAGAGGGTCGAGATAGTAGAGACCAAGACAACACACGAATCTGGAGCTATCGACCGCCGTCTGCGACCAGCGGGGGAGCCCAGCGGTGCGGGTAGGACCATGTTGCGCCCTTACTATTGCCGCGCGAGAATCCTTTTTGCTTGCATTGTAACTCGGACGCCAACTTGTATCATCCCCCAATCACGCAGCCAAAACAGCGGTGCAGTGGCCGTTGCCGTAGTCGTCACTTTTTTTCGACAAAGTTCCCCCCCTGAATCCGAAAACAGGGCACCAATTATTGCGCGGGCTCCAGAAGTACCGTCTAACACGCTTGATAACACATGCCTTGGACGACGAATTTCGAAACCTATGATTCCTGTTTTCTCGGCAAGGAGAAGGAAGGAGCAAATGCCGGGCGATGCGTCTATATGAATTACATGGAAATATCTTGTCGCATCGGGTTTTTCATTAACTTGGCTCGGCGCGGAGATGCGTTCCAGGTGGTGCGTTATCTTGCGCGGTACCTGACACACGGTATTATCTCAGATATCCGAGCTCCCAAGATGTTGGAACCAGCATTGATTTGTTCCAATCTCGGGGATGATCCTTCTTATCGGATCCCGTTTTTTTTCACCTTTCTTTCGCGGAGATGATCACCGCGCGCAAGAGATTATTATTATTTGCCGCTGCTGCGATGGCCAAACGAAAAATATCCACGTAGCAACGCGCTCGCCCAAACCCCACCCCTTGCCAGTTCGGTACCACAGCAGAGATTCTAACGGGAAATGCGGCGGCGGTGGAAAAAGCACCAAGAAGATCTGAAAACTCTTGAAAAAAAAAAAACATCTTTTGATTGTCGAAAAAAAAAAAGGAAGCCGGTTTTGAAAAAATCGTTGTAAAACGTTTCACGAATAGGGCGGGACTGGCCTGTAGTGCAACATGGGAATCTTCAAGCCGTCGTGCTGGTGGTCTAATAGACGGTGGCAGCATAGCTAGCGCTCACAACACAGTATGCAGTACGTTCCACAACTGGAGTACGATAAAACGTTACGTTACGTTACACGGTACGGTACACGCCAACGACAAAACAAAAGTACCTGGCGGGCATCGTTCGTAACCAACGCGAAGAGGGACCTCAACTACCCCTTGAAAAAAAAGAGACGACGAGCAGCGTCGGCATCGATCCAACATGAGAAGAAAAATAAAGGCGAAAGGCCGCAGCCTTCGACACGCGCGCAGACCTCTTTGATATGTTTTTGATACACCGACCACCGACCACCCACTCAACGCACGGACCGACCACCCTAAAATCGATCACCGGGAGCACAATGCACCGACCACGGCGGACGCCACAAGGCCAGCGTCGTCGCCATATCAGCAGGACGATGTGATGAAAAAAAAGAAGTTCAAGCCCACGGTTTCCAACGGTACCCTTCCCCCACCGCGCCAACCTACGAGGGCGATGTATCTCGATCGATCGATTGCATGGCACCGACTCTGCCATGAAACCGTCACCAGCCATAGGCATCGGCCGCGGCACCCCCCCCCCCCCCCCCCCCCCCCCTCCCCCCCGCCACATCACCATCAGCCCGTTCGTGTTCCGATGAAGCACCCGCTATCACCACTCTCCTCTTCCCCCGCCTCCGCCTCCCCCCCCCCCCCCCCCCCCCCCCCCCCCCCCCAGCCATCTCGCCAAATCGCCATCTCCCCGCTGTATTCCGATAATGCCCCCATCCGACGGTAGGTGTATCAGACCATTTCGATCATATCGGACCCGTCGGATAATATCAGACCCGTCGGGAAAAATCAGACCCCTCGGTAACATCAGACTTCGACGTACTCCTTCTTGAGGATGGACGCGATCGTCGGCCACGTCGCGAGTCGCATCACGTCTGCGTGGGAGAGCGTCTCGCCTTGCTGAGGAGCTCCGCCGGTCCCCGCCACGAAGTTCGTGTATAGCGGGGCGCTCTCCTTCACCTGTTCACCAAAACAATGAAAACGTTAAAAAAAAAAAAAAAACACACACACACACACACATTGGTTGTCGTGAAACGTTTTTTTCTTGGTTGTTTTACGTGCTGTTTTGCTGATTCAATGTCATCGCCATCTTGTTTAGCTTGCTGATCTAATGTCATTGAATATACAGTAGTTAAATTGTTGTTGCTTGCATGTTTGTGGCCGGTGTTGTATTTGTTCGCTGAGTAGCTTGCGAATTCAAAATCATACTTCGTCGTAAAATTGTTGTTTGTTTTTGTTGATCCAGTCCCTTCGTTTCAAAGTCGGGCGCGGAAAGGGAGAAAAGGAAAAAAAAAAAAACGGATTGATGGCAAGAGAAGGTGGAGGAAACATGTAGGAGGCGGCGTTGACATGGTCAGACCGCATGCCCAATTACAGCAATGATGGACGAGGACGCAGATAGATACGGCCACCACGGACGAGCGCCACTCGGCTGCTTCCGAAACCAGGACAACAAAAAAGCAAGGCACTCATCAGAGCGGACAACAACAAAAGCACTCCAAAACCAAACTCCGAAAAAAAAAACAGGGGGTACGAGTGTAGGCAGAGGTATCCGGAATACCGACCGGCACACACAAGCACGCCGAACGTTTATCACGACCGGCAGCAACAACGGAGGCCGGCTGGCGTCCAACGAAGCCGACAGGAGACACACAACCAACTCGCCCACGAAAATCAATTAAATACAAAAGAGCACCAGGTGCACGCAACGATGGGACGCCGGTGTCATTATCTTCTTTCTCAGCACCGCCACCCCCCCCCCCCCCCCCCCCCCCCACCACTCCGTCCAACCCCCCCCCCCCCCCCCCCCCCATTTTTCACCCGCCTCCACAACCCCATTACACCCGTACACCACGCGAACACTACCACCCGTACCCCACCCACCACACTACCACCCCCACCACCTCGATGCCCACTACCGCCCACCCCCCACCCCCCCCCCCCCCAACCATCCCCACCACATCACAAGCAAAAGCTGGTACAGCAAACAAAACAAACCCACCTGTCCGTTAACCTGACCGAGCGGTGAGACCGGGGGCGTGTAGAGGAGGGCGCTCCTGAAGTGCAGCAGGGCGGGTTCTCGGTCCAAGCCCGTGTGGATGCACAGCCTCAGGGACGGCAGCTTGGCGGAGCGGAAGGGGAGCCCCGAGCCGGTGCAGTAGTGGCGGAGCTCGGGCACGGACGCCCGCAGCGCGGGAACGACGGATTCTTCCATGAGCGCCACCTGCAAACATGGCCAAAAAAAAATATTACAGGGGACCATAGTAAATGGGACCAAACTTGGTTAGTAAAAATAGCGAAACAGTGGTAGGTTTTTGTGTGTACCGTAGGTGCTATTTACTATGGTCCTCCGTGATAGTGTAAAAAAATGTTTGCACCTCGGAGGACAGACCAATGATCTACGTACGTATCAAGGGCTGGCGGCACCCGTAGCCGAAACCTCACAAAAAAAAGGACTCTTTTCCACCAATAGTCTCTGCCGTGGCAACCGTCACGGTTGTACCAGAAGCCAACCGTAACTCCGTACAGAACTTTCCTGAAACCTCTACACATGGACAAGCGATGCGGGTGACGAAATTGGTAAATTCCTGGCGTAGCACCTGACGACACCAGAGCTGTTGTAAAAAACAGATAATCTGGAAACTATAAAAGCTGCCGTTTGTGAGGCAGGCGCCGTGCAGGATCTGTCACAGTACAGATCCGCATCCAGGAAACACGTCCTACTACCGTAGATCACGCAGATTATTCGGCGCCCACCCGGCAACATGAACTAGAACATACAGATCATACAGATCAGGGACACATCTGCCCTGAAAGACCTAGGTCATAGATGTGGAATCTTTTTAATTCACGAACGGGGTCTTATCTCTGATGTGGTCTTGTCTTCATGTAGCATACGGAAAAAATGATCCCATACTAGTTCCAAGCAGTTTTTCTCGTGACAAAGCCGATTTACCCGGTACCAAGTGAACTAATATCTCCACTACTATATCTGGCCTACACCACTGCTGTATATGCAAAGTCTCACGCCGGGGATCCGCGCCGGAAAAGAGGAAATATTCCGGGGCGTTTCATGCATTCCGCCAGCACACAACAGTTGACGGCAGTTACAAATGACCACACGCGGGAGCTCCTAAAGAGAGCTAGCGACAGAATACACCAGGCACATAATAAAACCTGTACTATATAGGCTAATAAACGATAGAGAGAAAGCAGATGGAGGGAGTTTCACTCCACTCTACTCCCTCCACTCCATTCCACTCAACGTCCAAACTGCTGTGTGTTCTTCACATTAAACCGTTCTTTCTATCCGTCGACATCCAGCACAACCAGTGTCCGTGCCGATTCTTCAATCCTACTACTATGTAGAGAGATACAAGCTCTGTGGTCCCAAAGCTACGCCACAGAGATACTACGTTGCCACGTATGCAGTAAGCACAGCAGTGGGCAATGCAATGCCATGTCATCATACTGGATACGACAAGCACGACATATAATTTCCATGAAATAGAGAAACGAAAGAAAAAACAAAGAAAAAAACAGAAACAACGAAGACAAATCGAAAGAGAAAAAGGAAAAAGTATAAAATAGAAGAAACAAACTGTCGTGCCCCCCCCGCAGGGGATGTGGCAGACACTTGAAAAGAACGAGCTGGGAAAAAAACAAAAAGAAGAAAACACCACTGCGAACTTGTAAACAGAGCAAGACTAATAACCAAGGGAAAATCACAGGCAAACCAAAGTACAAAGCACCCTCCAGGCAGCGGCAGCAGTTTGTGGTACGAGTAGCATAGCCAGGTTCTCCCTGCTAGTCCGCCTGGTACCTTGCTACCCCGTCTGCCGTCTCCGTCCTGCGTTCTGCGTTCGTCAACTGTGCCCCGCCCCTCGGCGTCAGACAATACGAAACAAGCAAAGCAGGCTCGTCATCCACCCACACCACTCCACTCCATTTCATCCCACGCCACTCCATTCAACCTCTTTTTCAACCTACCCCACCCCATCCCACCCCTTTCTCCCCCCCCCGCCTCACTCCACGACACCTCATCCCACGCCACGCCACGACCTCCGTCCACCTCGTTCCACTCAACTTCACACCACTTCATCCTACGATACACCGCTCGATTCCGTCATTACTTCACTCGACACTCACTTCACCCTATTCGACTCCATTCCACCTCTACTCCACTGCACTCCTATATTTTTCCCTTCTTATCCTTATGAACGAAGTACTACATAGTGGGTGGGTGACGAGCGTATTTTGGCCCACTCATTATTTCTCTTTTTACTTGGTTAAGTGTTCACCGGGATGCATAGTCCCCTTTTTCCCTTCTCGTTTCTTCCCCCTTGCACGTCCCTTTTGGCTCATGCTCGGGGTAAGCATGTGTCTGAGCTTCGGCTTCCCATTTTACTTATTTATTTGGGATTCTTCTCCTTTTCTTTTTCTTTTTCGGTTTGGTTTCTTCGTTGCTTCTCTTTCTTTATGGTGTATTTTGGTTGCTGGCGTATGTATGTATGTTGTGTCGGCCGCACCTAGTGCGAAGGCATGGTATTGCGTAGGCTATTAATGCATTACGGTGTGTTATCTCTGTGTCGTAGTCTGTGACCACAGAGCTCGTATCTTTCTAGGGTGAAGAATCAGCACGGACACTAGGCTTGCTGGATGTCGACGAGTAGAAGAACGGTGTAATGTGAAGAACACACACACACTCTCACTCTCACTCTCGTGGCCGATCGAAATTTTTATAACAGAGGGACGCCAAGGCAAGCCGCGAGCGGACAAATAAACCACCAGCACGCGTGCCAATAAGCCAGGCCCGTTCACGGTTCATGACCCGACCCACGAGGTCTGAAAAAAAGATACAGGCCGGGTCGAGTCGAGTCGGGTCGGGCGGTATTTTGAATCGGACGGATCGGGTCGAGTCGGGCCGGGTCAGGTCGGGTCGGGCAAGGTGACCACATCCGACCGGGCCCGCGAGTTTTGACCCGACCCGTGAACAGCCCTGCCAATAACACCCCATTTGGGTCCCCCGAGATATCGACCAAAACAATGGTTGGTAACTTCGGTGTTATCAATCCACCATCTACCCGCCCACGAGCAGCAGCGCGAGCGCCCAGCAGCATGTTGCTTGCGCCCGTGCCGTATCGTGCGTACGTCTGCTTCCATTGTAACTCGGACGTCAATTTGTATCATCCCCTTATTTTCACGCACGGGCTGACCGTTGCTGTGATCGTCACTTTTCATATCGTCAAGTTTCCCCTTCGTCAATTTTTCCTTCTGAAGTCCCAAGAGAGTGATAGAGTAAGCAAGGGAGTGGTGCGTACGTACGTACGCACTTGTGTACGAGCTTCGCGCAAGCGTTTCTCCTCCCACTCGGGGAGGTCAGCCGCCACGCTCGCGCCGTGCATTCGGGTGTGCGCAAATACAAAAAAAAAATATATACCGCCTATACCGCCGCCGTTACTACTGCTACAGTACTATTATCTTAATACTACTTCTACCACTACTACTACTACTACTACTACTACTCCTGCTACTGCTACTGCTATTGCTGCTGCCACTACAACTGCTACTACTACTACTACTGCTACTGCTACTGCTACTGCTACTACTACTACTACTACTACTACTACTACTACTTGCAACTCCTGCTACCGCTGCCAGGACCAGCACCAAGACCAGTACCAATACCAGATCACTACTACCGCCACCACTACTCCTACTCCTGCTACCGCCACCAAGGCCGCTACCAGCACCAGTGCAAGTACCAATACCACTACCACAACCGCTCCCGCTATCGTCGCGCTTGACGCAGCCTTGCCGTAAAAAATCATCACAACGTCCACTCAGGCCTTAACATAAGACTGCAGTCCCGTTTTGGGGCCAAACTACTTAGAATTAGAGTGATTTGTCCCCAAAACGGGAATGCAGTTCTGAAAGGGTTAAAGAATACCACGACAAGAAAGTAAGGGCCCATCTTAACAGGGACTTTCGGCTCTTTTAATATGACTTGATTTTTATTTTCTAATTTAATTTAAGGGCCCATCTTATCGAGGACTTTCGTTTCTTTCAATTCGACTTGATTTTTTTTTTCTAGTTTAATTTGCAACTGATTGAACGAAATTTAGTGTTTCCCGTTAAGATGGGCTCCAACGGGTAACAGTATCGCAACGGCAATGATACAGAAAATGACACGGTTACCACCAAAAAAAAAAAAAAAAAACTGAACTTGAAGAAACGAAAATCAAGAAAAACAAAGGGCAAAAAAAAAACGCTCGTAAAATGAAATATTCAAGACTTACCGCCGCGCCCGACTCCTCCAGGATTTTCCCCACGGCTTCCGCGGACGCGAGTTTCGGGTCGACCTCGGCGACAACCATTCCTATCCTTGCTGCCGCTAGCTGCGCCACGTGCTTCTCCGAGCACTCTGGAAGCCAAATCGCGATCGTGTCTCCAGCCTTCATTCACAACGGATGGGTTGGGTCGAGTTGTGTTGTGTTCAGTTGGTTTAAGTTGAATTGGGTTGGGTTGGGTTGGGTTGGGTTGGGTTGGGTTGGGTTGGGTACGGTAGGGTTGGGTAGGGCAGGGTTGCGTCCGGTCGTGTTCCCGAGCAATCAAATCAGAAAAAATATATATTATTTTTAAGTGGCCTAATAAGCAGGCGAGAGAGTCACCTCGTGATTACTGGCATATGCCGTACGTCACACCTGGGTTTCTTTTTTGAAACAGGAGAAAGGGCAAGGATACGGGGGAGGGGCAAGAGACATTCGGCTGCTTCGGGTGGGGATCCGGAAGGAGGAAGGAGGAACGCTCGAAACAGGAACGAAAGGCTGGGTCCAGGCTGCATTTCCCAATCAATGGCAAGAGTGCCTTCCTTCCGCACAAAAAAATCAGAAAAAAAAACAGTACAGATTTCAGCGTACATAAGAGCCCAAAACTTCGAAATTCCTTGCCAGTACGAGTACCTACAGCCTGCTGTTCTTATTACGGGGGTCCATAGTTAATAGGACCTATGATATACATAAAAAACCTATATATTTACCAATATTTACTAACAATATTGGGTCCTATTAACTATGGACCTCCGTAATAGCACTCGGGCTCCTGTGTCAACTTCGTACCACTATGGCAGGAAAAACAGTAACCGTCTGATACATATTCACTGCACAGCAGCGTGAAGAGGGGGATGATACTCCCAGCCCGAGCGGGATCATATCGTACCCAAGTATCAACTCCTTTGGGGCCCCGAGCTGGCGACCGTAAGAGCGACAATACCGAACGACCGTTCTCGTTAGAATTGCCAAGTCGGTACAGCCAAAAAAAAAGGAAAGGTATACCGACCAGCGAAAAGGAAAATCGGTACGTACGAATGTCAATACAACATCAATCCATATATATTTTAATTATCTCGGCCAGCGGTCGGCGATCGTAGAGCCTCGGCCGTTGAACCCGGCTTCAGCCGGCTCGGAAGGAGGGGGCTATTTTTTTTTGCGCGGTGTAAGGACAGCCACTGTATAGTGGAGCAGTGAAAGTACAGCGCAACAGTTCATGCACCAAGTACAGGACACCTACCACTACTGTAGCAAACCTCTTGGAGACTTCAGAGAGGAAATTTGACGATGCAAAGCGACGGTCGCAGCAACCGGTCACCGCGTAATTGGGGGGGGGGGGGGGGGGGACACATTAGTAGTGTCCGACCTCGACCTAGACTGCGAGGAGCCGCAAGGCACGGACGCAAAATGATCACGCTCATACCGCTGGGCGCTCACGACGCTCGTAGACGATTGGCAACACACAAAGCTTCTTCTCAGCCGCAACAAAAAACGTCGTGGGATGCGTCCCAGGTCCGAACGCCTTCGAAGGTGAACCTTGTATATATACCAAAGGTGCGAGAATCCGAATTCTCCAAATTCAGCCAACACACGCACAAGTTGCCGCGGGAGTTCCCAGCGAAAGAGGGGTTATTGTCATACTGCAACATACCTTGCACCCCAGCTCGATGAGGCCACACGCGAGCGCCTCGGAGTGGCTCTTAACGTCGGACCTCGTCCACTTCAAGTTTCCCTTCTTGTAACGCACGGCCTCCTTCATCGGGATTTCCGCCAGCACCTCGTCTACCCTCGCCGCCAGGCCTCCCATGAATCGACCTTTTCATATCGAGGAACAGAAAAGCCCACGTTAGCAGCTGAGGCTAGGCCGCACCTTTTTGTTCCGTTGGTCGGTCGGTCGGTCGGTCGGTTCGTTCATTCATTTGTTCGTTCGGTCTGTCATTCATATCTGTCGTTCGGTCATTCGTTCGGTCTGTCTGTCTTGTCGGTCGATCGTTCGTTTGTTGCTTTTTCTCGCCTAAGATTTTCTTTGTTCCAACATTCAAAACCAGTTTACTTCCATCGTTTGGTCCATGATCTTGTTTGCGCCATGCTTCCGTTCGTTCGATGTTCCTCAATATGTGTTTCGCACTCCATTGCTCCATGACTTCGATTGTCCACATGCTTCGTATTTTGTCATCGAGTTCAACCAAAAGCGGATTTACGTCTTGGTATGTACAAGGCATCAAACGGCAAAGATGCTATCGTCTGCACCGTTTCGCGCGGATACACAATACAGCAGTAGATCGGAAGCGGTAGACTACGTTACTTACCCGACCTCAGCAATAGCACTACTTGGTACATAATTAACAATATTACAACGGTGTTGAAGTCCAACATCTGCCTAAATCGTCCTTTCGTCACCTTTTCCCTCTCAAATAGAGCCAGTGAAAAAAATACCATCGCAAATTGTTGCGGTATCAATAGTTGTAGGCTGCTCTTATCACCAGAAACCACTACGTATATCATAGCAAGATATATTAAAATAGTCACGAACTGCACTGCTGTCAACGACAACGCAAGAGCGAAGAGCCTGAAAACGTCCGCAATTTCCTCGCAAAAAAACCCAAAGAAAGCCGCAAGGCAATTTCGGGGCCGCCTCCGCCGGGAGCGGAACGATAAAAACCATGGTATCATAGTTCACACATTTTCCCCCCCCAAAAAAAAATGTTCTAAGCAACTTTGTACAGATGCTCTCAGTACCTGGGAGTAAAGTAAAGTATTTCCGAGAAAAATATACATAAGGTACTCGCAGTATTTGGGCTTCAAGTACCGCGAGATACTGCAAGTGCTCGCAGTACGAGGTTCTGTACTGCGGATACCGCCATACTTCCAAGTATTTCAGGGTTCTATACTGCGGATACTGCCAAGTACTGGCATATTTCGTAGATTGGTACTGCGAGTACTCCAAGTACCAAAATACTCTCAATATGCGCAGTATACTCGGAGTATGGAGTATTCTTGGACCATCTGTACACCGTTTCCGCAATTGTAACCCCATTTTATTGCAGAAAGCATTCACAGATGGTCCCAAGAGTGGGAGTTGGGGCAAATTAATTTCGGGGGGGGGGGGGCAACTGGAGCACTTAAGAGTACTGACAGTATTTCGGGAGTATATACTGCGAGTACCCGCAGTATATACGGGTTCAATGCTCTCGAGACTCTTGAGTACTTGAGAGTATTTCGGATGCTTGTACTGCGGGTACTGCTCGTACTCGGGGTCCTGCACTGCTCATACTCCCAGTACTCGCAGTATTTGGGTCTTCAGTACTGGTCATACTCCCGGCACTCGCAGTATTTGGGCCGTCAGTACCGCAATACTCTTCAGTACTCGGAGTACCAAAATGTATTCGATACCCTCGAGCATAGTCAGAGTATGAAGTATGCCGGCAGCATCTGTGCCATTTTGCTCCAACTCCCGGATCCATGTCGTTGGGTCACGATACTACTACTCAGGTAACGTTTTATGATGCCGCCGGTCTTCAACGTGTCTACATCATTGGATTGGACGAGATCTCCTGCCCCGGCCGGTGGTCCCACCCATACCCCACGGGGTTCGTCGGTTCTCGTTGACGACCGACCTGGTGCTGCTGTTGCTGTCGCAACCAAACTACACCATTACGGGGTACCATAGTAAATAGAACCAAACATTGTTAGTAAAAATAGGTCAATATATAGGTTTTTGTGTTTACCGTAGGTCCTATTTACTATGCCCCCCCGTAACAGACTATCGTCCGGGTGTGGTGCTTTGGCGTGCACGCAGCGACATCGGACTCAAAAGGCGGCGAAAAAGAGCGGTCATCATAGCTCGATCGTGGTCGCGCAGTCTTTGTGCTGCGTTGCCGAACCGAGTGCCTCGCTGGGTTCTGCATCCGCCCGCTCGTTGTACCGTAAGGCGCGTTGAGTTCGTTCGCACTCGTAAGGCACGGGGGTGGGTGCGATCGTCTTTTTCAGCCCTCGCTTTCTCGATAACGAAGGGTGAGGGAGGGTGCTATATACTTGGTCGTCGAAACATTCTGCTGTTACGGGGGACCATAGCAAATAGGACCTACGGTACACACAAAAACCTATATATTTGCCTATTTTTACTATTAACAACAATATTTGGTCCTATTTACTCTGGTCCCCCGTAAAGTTATATTTTCGGAAAAATTCCCTCTCGATCACATTTTTCCTGAAATACATCCTATTCGGCGTTGGCAAGCCTTCCTTCCCGCTCTGGAACAATCGAGCGCTGGAGAACGAACTCTTTAATGGACCCTTTTAGGACAGCAGCCACGTGTTGGGGACAAACCACTTAGAATTAGAGTGATTTGTCCCAAAACGGGACTTACTGCGGTTCTGAAAAAGGTTAAGGTTGACGTCGACCAATTTTGCCTTCGTCATTTGTCCCTAAAACGGGACTGACTGCAGTTCTAAAAAAGGTTAAGGTTATAAGTCGACCAATTTTGCCTTCGCCATTTGTTCCCAAAACGGGATTGACTGCAGTTCTAAAAAAGGTCAAGGTTGACGTCGACCAAGTTTTGTCTTCGCCACCGGTCCTCGGGTACAGAATAGAAGCAGTCCGCGGTACAGCGCGCAACCTATTTCGAATTTTGCTGTCGATGCCATCACTGCACTTTTTTTTTCACCAAGCCCCGCGTGCGACGAGCGCGTGCATCTCGGCGTCCCGGGAAACTGTTCTCGACAGGCGGGCGTATGTTCCCACACCCATGCCTCGACGAGTCGGCGAGGAACTTGTGGGCGTTGACCGCGCGCGGCTAATTACGGCATCATCGTCCCGCAACAGGGAGTTTGCCAGGAAGGACAATTTCGTCCCGAAAATACACGTGTTTTTGCGGCAAAAACCGGAGCCCCGAAGTCGCGCACCTCTTAAGACTACCGTATCACACTGGGTGACAAGATAACACACCCCCTGGGACGATTTTTAGACCCCGTTTCCTCCAAAACATGTCTTAAGGGGAGGGGCACACAAACGAAAATGGTGGCTTTGGAAATATTTCGTCGAGAAGGTTGCCTAGACGCATCGCTCGTCGTACTCAGTACGCCCTCCCCGTCGTCGAGAAACCCAGCTTCCAAAATCGTCCGAGGGGGTGTGTAATCTCAAGTGTTATGCGGTAGGGCACAAATTATTGATACCTGTAAAAACACAGCTGGGCTCTTAATACATGCCGCACGTGTTGCTTTTTCGAGAGAACATACCCTTTCGAAACACAAAGCGCACACGTCAGGTACGTACATACATGGTATATGAAAAGAGGCAGAACTCCGCAAACGACTACTGCTGTAGACGAAACCAACCTACCCACGGTAAAATCGCCAACTACTGCTGTACGTATATTAACAAGTCGGCGGCTGACCGGTATATTACTCGCATGGACATGCACACGACGTACGATTCAGCAGCGGAGAGAATGGAGAAGCGTTTACGCAGCGTTGTGGATGGCAACTTTCGACTCTCCGGAAACCTCGAATACTGCATACCAGGTGTAGGTGTGTGAGTTGATCCCGGCGACAGCGGCAATACAGCAGTACTGGCAGTAGTTGACACCGCGACGAGAGTAGTAAGGAGATGGCCGTGGGTGGGGAAAGGACCCCGGGTCGGCTCTGTACGTGGCAGAGACGGGAACCCAAGTTACATACCAATACCAGTACCTGGTTGGTATATATCATATATCCGCCTGGAGTGCGATTTCTCTTGCATGCTTTTTGCCCCGTTCTCTCCCTGTGTCATTTCCCTCCCCGCCTTCCTTTTGCCGGTATCTTCCTCTGCTTCGTGTTGCTTCGTCCGTGTTGTCTGTTCCTCTTCAGCACGTTTATACCATATGGTACATGTTTATATTCTTGCAGCCTTTCTGATCTCCTTGCATCATTTGTACGTATAATGTGTCACGTGTCATCTCATCGTTGTACGTAGTAGAATTGGTTGCCTTTTGGTTCAAATTTTCTGGTGTGGTTGATGTTTTTGTGTTTTCTGATCTCCTCGCATCATTTGTATAATGTGTCATTTCATCACCATCGTAGTCGAATTGGTTGTCTTTTGGTTCAAATTTTCTGGTGTGGTTAGTGTTTTTGTGTTTTCGCACCCCACTACAGCAGTACGTTGGCACTTCACTTGCTTTACCTTGATTCATTTGCGGTTACTATTAATACCTGGTCCCTGGCATTTGTTTTTCTGTCTCACACACAGCAGCAGTGTCACCACACTGCACACACAACACACACATAATTTGTGATAAATAATCAGGACGGTCACTGGTTGTACTGATGTACCGGCACTTGGGTAGAAAGAAAAACAACACATAGCCTTACCCATATGTAGGCTGTAGGTGAGGTATGACTCGAGCACACGAGTAGTCGTAAAGAGTATCAGAGATGACGAAGTGGGACACGCCTCTCTCCTTGTCAACAAGAGTCACCCGTGGAGAACTGCTGTAACCAGTCAGTTCTGGTGGACTACTCTGTATTACTGCTTGGTGTATACACGGTCACGGTACAAAGCGAGAGACGAAGGGCAAGTTGAACAGCGGTCGATCAAACCTACTTATCTTACACAGCGTGTAAGAACCTTCAATCATTTCAATAGTACGACGAACGATAAGATCGTACTATTAATATTAATATTAGTACTCGTATTAATAACGGCAGTATGTCAACATGATGTCTTCTCGTCTTCCTGTTCTGAGGGTAATTTCGTGCTTGGAAAACGAGCTTTGTCGATGGCGCTTGGCTTGTGTGATCTTCACCCATCCCCCCTCCTTCCCTCGCTACTTTCCTGTCTGCGATTCAAGCTGCAAGTATACTTTGGGCAAAACACACAGTCGGCAAAAAAAAAACGACCACGTGTGAGATACCCGACGAAAAGAACTCAACCGACCGCCACCGGGCACCCACCACTCCTATTCCGTACGATACACGTATACTCAAGGACACAAGAGTCTAAGCAGCCATGTAAGTGGCAAATAGAATACGCAGGCAAGCACGCGGAATGCTGCCATCAGATGGTAAAAAAACACCTTGAATCGTCAATCTCGCCGCGTCTCCGGCTCCTGCTGCTGCTGCTGCCGCCGCCGCTGTCGTGCCGGTGGCCGGGGCGCCCTGCCTGAGAACGGCATTGCGCGGCCGCAAGCACGCGCGCGCCGCTGCTTTCACGCCGGTCCTGGCCAACGACTGCATCCTCTTCTAACGCACGATGAGAGTGGACGGTCGGGCATGGAAGGGAAGGGACGGTCAACGCCTGAGGTACACCAGATAGATTCATTCGTGAAATACTCGAGGATGGCAGGTGGCATGCGCCCGGAGGCGGGAGAGAAGGTGTTGCCGGGAGGAAGATGTGGGGGGCGAAAGCAGCAAAGTGTGTTTGGGATGCCCGACTGCTATGGCTAGCGTTGGGCATGCAATATACCCTGTCGTGTGTCTGTGCGTCTGTGCAGGAGACCAACACAACTTTCAGCTTTTCCTGTCGTCGTCATCCTGCTGTACTGCTGCTGCTGTAGCTTGCACTCTCTCAGACCCCTCCCTCTCCTCGCAACACCCCTCAGATTTTACGCCACAGCTACATACGGCAAGCTGGTTCAACGGGCCTCGGGCAAGGTGCCTCTGAATCGGTAGACCTCGTCCCGTCTACCTATACCCTTCCGCTCCTCGGTCACTCACCGCTAGCTGATCTGTTAACGCTTCGGCCAGCCGGCCGCTTTTCCCCCTCCTTCCTCGAAACCTGTACCGCAGGTAAAAAAACAGATGTGGATGGATGTATGGAGGGCACTCAGAACAGGGTTTCAACGGAGGCCGTACTGGTGTGGGGGCATAGGCCAATCAAACAAAAAAAGAATTTGCCGAAATGGCAAATGAATGCCACACATGAATCCCGTGCGAGGAGCAGTCAAAGAGCACAGAGCACAGCACCAGCGCACCGTGGCACACATACAGCAGAGCTGCACCAGCGGGTCCAGTTATAGCATGGTGCGCTCGTCGCTCTGGAAGGCGGTGCTTAAAGCAGCGCTCGTGTTGGCTTGCGGTCAGCACAACCGACCTGTCACTGCGTTCTCGTTCCCTGCTGTGTCCCTGTCGTCCAGTGTTGCGGTGCGATCATCGCTGTCTCCTCGAGCGTCGTGGTCCTTGTCCTGGGATGGACGTGCACGGTCCAGGTGAGAGTTGCGTGCTGTGTGGGCTTGTACGTGTGGTTTAACCACCAGCTCCATCGATGCGCCCTCATCGTGCAGTTGAAGGCACGCTCGAGAAGTCAATCGCCCTCGTAGCATACAAGGAGCAGTATAATAGCATGTTGTGCTCTCATGTTTTGCAAGTTGATGTCGCTGCAACTGCGACTCGACCTCAGACAGATCATGATCTGTAGATCATCTACAACAGATCCTAAGCTGCCGTTATGGAAGTAGTATAGGACCTGTACAGTGCAAATCCAAACCAGGAAATGAATCCTAGATCAGGCAGATTACGTAGCTCCCACGCGGCAACATGATGAGCTACTACTGCTGTAGATCTTAAGATGTATCTGCTCTGAAAGATCTAGATCATCAACTGAGAATCGATGACCTGTCCGTGTATTTCGTGTTCGCTCTGCCATCCGCGCACGAATATTCGACAAACATGTAACCAACGTGTTGTGGAGCAGCATGACGACATGCGGTATGTAGCCACGGGCCATTTTTTTCAAGGAACCGAGCTACTCTGTAAGATCATATTTATCTTGATCGCCATCACCGCTGGCTCTTGTCTGTTCAATGCCCACTCACGGTATTCCTGCTGTGTTGTAGCTTGCCCTTGGGACGAGGAAGGAGGCGACAGGCGCCACGGGCGACCTGGGCGGGGGCAAGGGCGGGATCGGGGACGACGGCGGGCGGCAGGCGACCTCTGTCCATGGCACAGGAGACTCTCATCCTCACCGAAGAGAACGTCATCGCCGTCATCGCAGAGGTATAGCGTTCGTACATGATACATATTCTTACTGAACTGGTCGAGGGGTGTGCCCAGGTACCAGGTGTATTTGGTTGTGCCTTCTCGTGGGCAATGCTTGATTACCGTGTATCATATCACATGATACCAGTATATACCAGGTACCAAGGCATCACGCAAAGTAACACAACCCCTCGGAGAGATTTCAACGATAATTTTTTCGACAACGTGGAGAATGCAAACGACGAGCGGCGCGTCTATGGGATGAAAGATCTCGACGAGATCTCCCAAAAACGCCACTTTCGTTGCCGTGTGTGCGCCCCGTGTGTGCCCCCACCGGTTGTGGAGAAAATCGACTCTGAAATCCATTCCAGGGAGGGGGTGTTATGTAGCGTATTATCATGCGTATTACACGGTATGGCAATGGGCAATGGCAATAAGCTCATGTACAAGCGAGAGATCAACAACAATCACAACGACACATCTGTACTACTGCTTGCTGCTGTACGTATTCACGTTTCGTAACCACAGTACGTTTGGCATCGCATTTGCATCCATTTTTGCTCTGTCGTCGTCCGGCGCACCGCCACTACTGGTATGTAAATATAGCAGCACTACGGCACATCACACCACTACGGCCGCTGACAAGTTAAGAGCACGACTGTAGCATGTGTCTGTACCGTCCTCGTAAATGCGACCACAGGCCATCCGCCTCCGCCGCCGCCGCCATCCTCCCCCCCGCTGCGTCTGAGCCGCAATGCCCGCGCTTCGCACCCCCGTCATCGATTTTTTTCCCCTCGTGCGTCGATACCTCCGTCCTCCGAAAGGCAAAGAGTGAGCTGAGCACGCTCTTCGGCAACAACGCCGAAAACACAGCGGTGGGCATCACGGGCGACGTCGAGTTCGTGTGCCTCGATGGACCCAGCGTGGTGGTGCGGCTTACCGGGAGGTTCTGGCACGAAAAATCGACGGTAAGGGAAACTTCACGGCCATCACCGCCAGACTTGTAGCCACTTTGTATCCCTCGAGCGAGAAAATAACTTCTCCGCTTCCGAGAATGTAGCGCTTCGCACTGCCAAGATAGTCGCGCCTCCTGCAGCCGAGAAAGCATCGCCTCCCGCAGCCGAGACAAGAACGCAAGTAACGCTTCCCACGGCCGAGAAAGTAACGGAACACCTCCCACTGCCGAGATGGTAACGCCTCCACACAGTCGAGAAAGTAACACGTTCCGCAGTCGAGAAAGTATCGCCTCCTGCGGCCGAGAAAGTATGCCCCCCCGTTTCGGAGAGAGTAACGCCGCCCACTGCCGAGTTTGCAACGGGGCCGACGAAAAAGTGCCTCCCACTGCCGAGATAGTAACGCTAACGCCTCCCGCGGCCGAGAAAGTAACTCCCACTACCGAGAAAAGTAACACCTCCCACTTGCGAGAAAATAACGCCTTCCGCTCCCGATGAAATTATGCCTCCCACTTCAGCGAAAACTACGCCTCCGAATGCCAAGAGAATGACGCCTCCGATTGCCGAGAATTTTACTCCTCCCGCTCCCGAGAATGTAATGTCACGGACGACCGATAACGTAATGCCTCCCACTGCGCAAAAGGAACGCCTCCCGCGGGCGAGAAAGCAACGCTTCCCACTGCCGAGAAAGTTGCGCTTCCAATTGCTGAGAACGCTTCCTACTGCTGAGAAAGTAACGCCTCTCACTGCCGAGAGAGTGACGCCTCCCACCTCCGCGAAAGTAACACTTCCCGCGGCCGAGAAAATAGCACCTCCCACTGCCGAGATAGTATCGCATCCCTCGCGGCTCCAGTGATGAGGACGGCGTACCGCCGTGAATATGACACTGACCCGGTTTTTTTTTGTGTGTGTGCGGTTTGAGGCGTGCTGATTCAAAAGGATGCCATGTGCTCGCTGTTCCCCCATGCAGCATCACTGTCATGCAAAGAGCCAGGGAGGGTGTTCGTTTGGTATATTTAAATGACAGTTACGTACCGGTGGTACATTGCCTGTTGTGGATTATATTACTCTTGACTTCTGAGGTTGTAAGTGGTAGTGGACGAGGCTCACTTCTTCTCTGTTCCTACCCTGTGGTAGTCCAATAAGACTTGATTGACCTGAAACATCCATCCATAGACTGCCATGCAGTTTGGGCTACCGTTGCCTGAGGCTTCGAACAACCTCGAGAGGCCTCGGGGATGTAAGAGCGGCTGACATTAGCCCTAGTTCGAGCTGAAAGCCGAATACGAACAAAAAGGTCCATGTGTCGCGCGGTAGAGCCGAGCCGGGTGGCTCGAGCCATGACGAGTCGGAGGCTATGGTGTCACCTGGCGGGCCCGAGTTTGTGCCTATTATTAATGCACGGGAATGCTCTCGTGGCCCGTGGGTGGGGGGCGAGGGGGAGGAGGGAGGAGGGGGGGGGGCGAAACGACCGAACGAATTTCACTCGGCAGTGAACGTAATATCCTCCGTATGTCCGTCCGTCTGTGCGTCCGTCCGTCCGTCGGTCGGCCCGTCCGTCCGTCTTTCATCCGCCCATCATTTTGAGCGAGTCCTGCTGCGGTCACCCCCCACCCCCCGGTTCCTCGACCCCCCTATAGTTCACACTTTTTACCTCTGATCTCAAGGTCGCTCCGTCGTGGTCCAAGTCCAACCCATTTTTAGCAGTATCCTTTCAACCGCCCGACTACGGATTGCACCTACAGCAGATACACGAGTACCTATTATTTGTGTAATTCTCCCCGCTCCCAAGGAATAGCCGACTTATAGCCTGTCGCAGATGAGTGTCGGACCGGGAGGGGGGGGGGGGATGGTGCCCTCACTGCTCACGTTCGAAATATTCTCAGAAAAAATACCGATCGATGCAACAATGCACCATCTGCGTCCTTCTGTAAACGGTGCCCTTCCCTCCTCTCTTCTCTCTCTGTTTACACACTGTCCCATGCTACGTATCGTATGTACTCGTGCTATTCCTACCCCTTTTTTGGTCAGGTACTCGCTAGAGTCGCGAACTTCGTGCTGAAGCGCATCCCAGAGTGCATTGACGTCGAGATCGAAGATGCTTCACAGCTGGAAGACGCCGATCCTCAAGGGAGGGGACAGGGGGCAGAGATGTAGTTTTACCGACGCCAAATCTTGTTTTAGACGTGCTGCTTGGGCGACACCGGTATCCCCTCCCAAGTTTTCCTGTTACATCCTTTAGAACTGATGAACCCATGATCTTGGGGGCAAACTACTTGAAATAAATGTTGCGGAAAAAATGCAGCGGTAACAAGGTTACAACTTGTAACCCCCTATGGGAGTTCAGACGGAAAAAAATGCCGAAATGTAAGTGACGATTACAACAGCATCGGCGACGCGAAGCAGCCCGGGTTGCTGGGGCAGGGTGTATGTACCAAGTGCAACGAAAGGAGGCGTTATGGTACGTGCGCAATATGATGACACCTGTACCGTCGCATGCTCTTCTTAGACGGTTGAAGGCCGGGCTCGTCGTAATTTCAGTGGCTGTACCCGGCCCCCCTTTTTTTTCATCGCTCACTGCGCGTGCTGGGTGCCTTGTTAGAAGATCTACGTTACACTTATTATTATGCTTGCCATCCGACAATGTGTAGTGTTGTTCTAAAAAAGACTATTACGAATAACAGAAAGTGAAGAACTCTCCAGAACAAAAGCGCGGCATTATCATACGACAAATCAAAACTGATGTGACGCTCATGAAGACTACTAAAACCATTTATTCAATTTCATTTGGCTGTTAGGGACCGATGAAAGATCTAGATCCACAAAGGTGGGGTCGGCTGTCACTCGCCCTGAACCCCTGTTCCCTACACGAATAGCCTTTCGATTTTTTTCGCCATACTCTCCGGCATTCCTAATCCTGGAAATAAATGTACAGAGACCTTCCGGGGCGATCCCGTAAAAAAAATAGGCTTGCGTTGATTTTGCGGTGTTGTTGTCGACTGGAGATACTTGAATCGTGTCGTACATCAGCCTTTCCTCGCTCCACGCGCGCCTGCAGTGCTATTGAAGTTGTGTTCTATGGATGTTTCGTCACGGTATCCTTCCTGTATCGATTGCCGAGCAAGGAAGGCACCCTGTGCACTACGAACCACGCGACGAACAACGAACGGACGTGTTCTCCTTCCATACTTTGCTGCTGCTGCCGTACGCACGCTAAACAAGCATCGTCAGGACGGGCTGCACACTCGTCGGTAGCGCATCTGTCCCGCTACTGTCTCCCTCGGTCTCGCTTGGAACACACTCAGTGTAACACTATAGCAAAAGTACGGAAGTCGATCGTTCGAACGCCCAACCAAAAAAGAAAAACAAAAAGCAAACAAGCGGGGAACAGCACGCCAACGCCATTTATTGGCGCTGGTACGTATCAGGTACGTACGTATGTATTTTACGAGCAACTTCCCCGTGGACCGTGGACACATTCTTCCAGAGTGTCAACAGGACTACATATATATATATACCGATCAGAAGACTGTCCACAATTTGATACCGTAGTTTCTGTTGTGTTACACTATTAATATTACGGGGGACCATATATAGTAAATAGGACCTACGGCATACTTTAAAACCTATATATATATATATATCGCTATTTTTGCTAACACTATTTGGTCCTATTTACTATGGTCCCCCGTAATATCAATAATTTCTGTTGTACCGTGTATAAATAATGTTATCTAAACCCCTCTCCTGCAGGTTTTTCTGAGCACATGTTACATGTTATGTTGCCATTTCGTCATTTTTCGTTTCTTTTGGTGTTTTTCCAACTTTGGAGCGAGGTGGGGAAAATGATTTTCGATTTTTCACTCTGCAATGCTGATTGAGGGCAAAATCTCGGCGGTGTTTTGCGACAGGCACCTCCACCCTACCCTTCGCTGCAGCCAGTGGCAGGTACGTATGTACCGGTACGTAATACCCGTACCACGAGCCAGAGGGCAAAAATGATACGTGGAAAAAATCCGGTAAAAAAACTGCAAAACTGGCACCCGCTAACAAACCGCCTCCGAAATTAATTGAACAATATCCTCACTTCCACAACTCTCCTCCTGACTCAAGGAACCTACACTGATGCTGCCGTGTGCTTCGCTACAAGCACGATCGAACACACACCCGACGTGGCCCGGGTGTCTGTTGATTAGGAATACCACGGCGTGACATTGCGCTAGCAGACCGAGTCAGCAAGGACTCGGTGTGTCGGTTGATCGTCATTATGATTCAAGCCGCACGCGCGTCAGCAAGGGTTGCCTGTCGGAGCGTTTTCGTCGATGCTCCCGCTGGGCCCTCTCTGTTGCTTCGAGGCGGCGCTGCGCCGTCGCTGATGCGACCACAGACGCCTCTCGTCGTCGTCTTATCGGGAGAAGCGCAATCCAGACGAGGGCTGGCTTCCGCCGTGGCGGCGACGACGCTCGATGGGGAGGGGCGGCTTGACGAAGGGGCGAGAGATGTACGAGCAGAAGCCCCGAAAAAG
Organism: Macrocystis pyrifera; assembly: GCA_031763025.1. NCBI lineage: Eukaryota > Phaeophyceae > Laminariales > Laminariaceae > Macrocystis > Macrocystis pyrifera. Next base: position 10,071,553 of record JASSKH010000004.1, read on the forward strand.
CAGCAGCCAGGGGAAACGGAAACGAAGGCGCCTCGAAGAAGGAGACTGCCTCGGGACAGACCCGCTCCCATCACGCTGGTGAGTTTACATGTTGTTGATGTTGTTGTTTTTGTTGCTGCCGGTGTTGCTGTGTCCGTGGCGGATGGCTACTCCAGTCTCTGTTTATCCCCCGCCTGCCCCCCTCTCGGTTGAACGAGAGATGATTCGCGTAGTGTCGGTACAGCAGTAGTGTGTGAGCTGAACTCGGGTTGAGCGGAGACGAAAATAGGTGCACTTTCGTCTTTCGCCGCATATTATTAGCTGTTATTGGAGTTCATTCGAGATGTTCAATCAAGCTTCGGTTTGGAGTTTTCGAGCCTCATGCAGCAAGCACACTCGTACTCGTACTATAATAATAATACTATTTTGTAGACGTGGTATATGTGTTACACGCTATTAATACCGTAGCTTGCTGGTCTCAGAAGGGTAGGCGTTGTATTTGCAACCCCGTGTATTTTATGGGCGAGCGCGAGCGTGTCACGCAGCTTGCTTTGACGTAAAGACTTGCCACGTCCCATGCCCCAAGGTACAATATATCAACCAAGTTCATTTCGTGGAGCTCAAACCGAAGCCCACCTCTGGCTGATCGATGTTTGTAGAGCTGCGAGTCAACAGGAATTCACGACTAATAACTAATGGGTAGGTGCCGTTAGCCAGTCAGCTGGCGTTAGTCGGAAAGTCGGCTGGCGAAGCCAGCTGATGGCCAACCCACTTGAAGTAAGCGAGCCAAAACAACCTCACCCGAAACAGAACAAATGTATACCGCATTCAACAATCCTTCCTACAAGTATGGAAACCCAACAAGTCGGAAAGGCGACACATCCGGGAAACGACTATTAATATTAATTAATATTAATAGTAGTAAATACCTGGTAGTCCTTTTTTTATGATCCTCCGCCATGCCGGGGGCCAAGCCAACCGTCTCCAGGAGGGCGCCTCTCCACGCCCGCCGCTCGTCGGGTCGGGTGTTGGCGCCAATTATTTTGCCGGGGTCAGCGAGGGCCGCTGTGTAGGACGGGCGTGGAGTGGGCGTGTGGTCGGGGGAACGGTCCGGTGGCGCATGGTAGAACCGGTGCCCGGCGAGGCATACTAGAAACGGCACCGTCTTGATGATCCAAACGACGTCACTACCACTACTACGCAGGCTTATTTTATACCAGGTATACTAAGGATCAGTCTGACTACTAAGTAGTTGCTGACTTGAGTTGCCGACCCACAGCTCTATTTTTAATATCAATCGTAGATGTTTTAGGGAAAGCGTGCAAGAGCAACAGCAGTAACTTTCTGCGTGCAGCAGCAGTACGGGTGTAGCTGTGCATGTTGTCCTTACAGAGACTAGAGGATGCTGTTGTACGCGTGCGTACAGCTGTAGCACGGCTGTAGCTCTGCGTGTTGGCCTTGCAGAATGTATACGCGGCTGTATGTACGCGTGCGTACAGCAGACACGGGTATAACTCTGCATTATGGCCTCGTAGAGTGTTTTTTTTTTTCTTTTCTTTTTTTTTCATCATCACTTTTACTTTCCAGCCCACTCGTAGGAGGTTTTACCCTCGACGATTTTCTGGACAAGCCGTGGTCACAGGTGTCGTCCCTTCTCCCCCCCGGTACGTGCCTTTAGTTTTTATCGCGCATAGGGTTCAGCATTCCCACTGCTCGTCGATTTTCATCGAATGTAGCTAACTAACGCTCTCGCGCTTTCCGCTTATCAATTTTTTATGCAAGAAAAAGTCCCTACGAGCATGCGCTCGGTGAGATTTGAACCCATGAAATTGATCTTGATAGGCACGCGGACCACCTACCAAGCCACCGGGGACGCCGGCTATGTACAGGCGGGTGGCACTGCTGCATGCTGTGCGTACTGCTGTGGTGTCGTACGGGTGTACGTCTACATGCTATTTACGGGGGACCATAGTAAATAGGACCAAATATTGTTATTACGGGGGTCTATAGTTAACAGGACCTATGGCATACATAAAAACCTATATATTTAGGTATTTTTACTAACAATATTTGGTCCTGTTAACTATGGACCCCCGTAATGGTAAAAATAGGTGAATATATAGGTTTTTGTGTGTACCGTAGGTCCTACTTAATATGGTCCCCCGTAATAGCCCTACGCAAGGGTTGGTATACGACTGTAGAGCTTTTGTACATCCGCTGTGTCTGCGTAACACGGCAGTGATACGGGCGCAGCTCTACCCGATGGGCTTGCGGTCGTAATCGTCGTGTAAGGCTTGGTGCTTGGATCACACTGCTGTGGTTTCTCTAACTCTCTTGCTATGGACTGAAAATATCGCTCCCGAAACTGACCGTTTTGCTTTAGAACAAGAGGCGTTGTGCATGCCTTTTTTGCTCAAGGCCGCAACGCGTTTATGCGATACGCGCGACACTTATCTACGAGACTCTTATGATTTATTTTGGCTTTTCTTCTTTCTTGTTGTTGTTACTATCCCCTGACGGATGGGTAAAAACAGAGTTCAAACCTTCACCCACGTGCCTTGGGCAAAAAAATCATGGAGTTATAATCGGTTTTATCACAATACTTGTAAAATTAGGTAAAAATGAAATATAGCCGAGGCGTATTACGCAGCTTGCAAAGTTGAGTATCAACTATTTAATCAGTCGAACTCACAGCTGACGTATTTCAAAATTTATAAAATTATTAGATAGATTGTGCAAGAGTAAAGGGTAGCCCACCACTCTTCCATGGCTAGCTGTGTTGTGTGCCGATTTTGTCCGGCCGAGAACCTCAAGCTCTCCTCTTCCATCAGGTGTAATTATGCCTGATGCGAATCAGAATCGATCGTCGTGGTCGATGGCCCATGAGCCCATGATCCAAGATGTCCGTACGAAATGTATCGTCAGAAATTAACACGATGATAAGATGCGTCCTACGCTGCTCGACAATTGCTTCGATTAGATGACAGCTGTCATACCGGGTACAAGCTACTCGTAAGTACCTGAGCCTCCACCTTTTATCTCCCCTCTCTCTTTTGTTGTCTTCTGGTGCTCGTCAAGTCGAAGAGGAAACACCGGGTTTCACGATCAGCATGATTGTTTGTGCATCATACCCGTATTCCAGGCGCAAGTATATAGATATGTGTGTGTGTAACAGAGCAGTTGTCCGATCATGTACCTGCGCCAAACCTCTCCTCTCATCCCATTTCTTTTTTCTTTTTTTTCTCTGATACTCGTGAGATTGAGGAGTGAATTCGGTTGTAGAGCACAACGTTAGTGGCAATGGCATACCGCACCGTGAACAAACACACCAACCTCCCAGGCACAGTTCTGTCTTCGCGTCTCTACGTATCGTTGTCGCACGCGTGCGTTCACTTAATGGAATGCGATTCGGGTTGTTACATCTGCATTTCCCCTGGTCAACCGGTACCTCCACATCTCTGCCTGAATGGTGCTTTCCCAACACCAAATCAGAGCTTCTCACCGTGCAAAATTGACGACCCCCGCCGTTTCTCCTCCCCTCTCTACCCCCTCCCTCCCTCCCTCCCTCCCTCTCTCCCTCCCTCCAATCCTCCCCCCTTCCTACATGCGTGTTTCCCGCGGACGTTTTCCTCCCCCCCGGGCCTCGCGGTAGACTGATCGAGCAGCGGCGCACCTGATCGAACTCCTGGCCAGCAAGCCTGACAAGGTGGGGGTGAGGCTTGGGGTCAAGCGGAGGGGCTGCAACGGCATGTCGTACACCCTCAAGTACGCGGACGAGGCGCCAAAGGGCGACGAGGAGGTTGCCGTTCAGGCCGTGCAGCAGGGCGAGGGAGGCACGGCGTCAGCGCCGGCGTCGGCGTCGTTGGCGGGGGCGGGGGGCGGGGAGAAGGCGGGAGAAGAGAATATTTCAGCCGGTGATGGTGTTAGTGGTGTTGGTGTTGGTGTTGGTGTTGGTGGTGATGGTGATGTTGGTGGTGGAGTAGGGGAGGGGGGAAGGGGCGCTAGGCTTTTCGTGGACCCCATGGCGACGCTTTACATCGCGGGGACGGTGATGGACTGGGAGGAGACGGAGCTCGCGGCGGAGTTCACTTTCCGCAATCCTAACGCCAAGGGGGAGTGCGGCTGCGGCGAGAGCTTCAACGTATAGTTTTCCTCTCTCGGATGCTTTTTTTGTGGTGCTGTGGGGTAGGGAGGGGGGGGGGGGGGGGGGGGTCGGCTTTCGATCGGACGGAGGCGTGTGACGGAGGCGTGTGTTCCCCTCGCTGAGGGGGGTTAAATGAAGCGGCGCAACACGTGGACGACAGGAAGGGCGTGAGGGAGGGGAGGGGGAAGTGGGAGGGGGTATTGCGTAATATTTGAATGAAGGCTTTGTCTCCGTAGTCGGTGAGGTATTGGGCATGTTGAGCGGAGTGGACGTCCACTGCTGTGCGATGTCCACCGTTTTTGTTGTGGTCCTTCCCGGCTTGAATTGCGAGCGTTGCCTTGTCAAGCTGTGGGATGGGCATCGGATTTTCATTCGGGTGAAGGTGCTTAATGTTGCGAACTTGTTTTTTATTCGGTTAACTTGAAAAACGCGCCAGCTGAGAGTTCTCCCGATCGGTCTGTGCTCAACTTCGCAAGCTGCATGATACATCGCTCGCGCGTTTCCTACGTTCGCCGTGGAGGGAGTACTGGGCGGTTGCTCCCCTGGATGCTACGAAGGTCAACTGGACGGTGGTACTTGCAGCGTAGGTACGATTTCCAGATGATGTCGGCCTGTACCGCTTCTTGTTCGTCAGAGCACAGCACCCCGCCTGCGAGGGGGACGAACAAGTTCATTAATTTTGAACGCGTGCGAACCGCGATGTGAGACCGCGGGAAGGGTTCTCGACGAGCCGCAGCGCGAAACCGCGTGCGGGATTTGACGATCCGTGGTGTGGTGATCGCACGAGCAGGCAGGAGTCGACGCGAACCCAGGGTGTCTTCAAAGATGCCCACTGCGTTCCGTCGTCGCTTTTGCACCTTTCGTGTTTTGATGTAAGGCTCAAGGACTGAGTTGTGTCCCGATCGAAGGCGTGCCTTTTCGCGAAGGCTAGCGTTTATTGTGGCGACAAATGTATGTAAGCCACCCGACGGGCGGAAAACTTGTGGATGTTTTTTTATTTAATTTCATCGTATCGCCAGTGTACGCGGGAAACCCTGACCCTAACACTGACCACCATGGCGACCACGTCGATCGCCATACACGCACGTCTTTACAAGGGCGACACCAACACCAAGCAACAACACGGCAACGCAAATCGTTGTCGTGTACTGCAATGTTTTCATCGTATCGCCATTGCGTGCGCCGGCACACTGCGTACGTACCCATCTATACATCTATATATATGCGTATATTATCCGGCACCTGCAAGTATGCGCGACAGTAGCAGCGGACACATACCGCAGCAGAGGGGCACCGGTTTGTTTCTCAGGCCCCTCACTTGGGGAGCGCTTGTAAGCTGGGCTTTTTTTTTTTGTAAAAAAGAAAAGCACACGCCGATGAACCACATCCCGAGAGGCCTAGCGTGAGGGCATCTCGGCGCAAGCCCACTGTGGCTCAAGATCATCTTCAACATTGCCTTCTCCACCTCCGGTACTCCGCTCCCCGGAGACCGTCGTCGAGCCCGACGACGTGCTTCCGAGACCCTCTTCAACGTCGTCTTCCCCACCTCCGGTGTTCCACTCCCCGGAGACCGTCGTCGAGCCCGACGACGTGATTCCGAGATCGTCTTCAACGTCGTCTTCCCCACCTCCGGTACTCCACTCCCCGGAGACCGTCGTCGAGCCCGAGGACGTCCTTGCAGGACCGTCCTCGCATCATCGTCTTCTCCACCTCCGGTACTCCACTCCCCGGGGCCCGTGCACAAAAGCATTCGTGTACGCTTAACAATAATGGCATCTCGACGAAGTTTGGGTTCAGGAGCCCCGACATTTGGAAAAGCAAATTATCTAAAAAATGTTGAACACTGCAGACAGTCCCGTTGCGGGGACAAACCACTCAAATTCTATGTCGTTTGTTCCAAAAACTGATCTAAAGAGACTGCAGTCCTAAGAAGGTTAACGCTTCCACTACCGTGGCACGCCCGTGCGTCTGCTCGCAAGTGATCTTTAGCTCGGAACCCCCCTCTCCGACGGTGTGCAACGGAGGGGATCACGGGGTGTGTCCGAGCTCGATTTTGTGCTGCATTGGCGCGCGGCTGGCTGTGGCGGAAATACTACGGGACGGAGGGAAAACCCGGTCTATCAGTGCGAACGAACAGTGTGTCTGTGCAGTTGCTCGTAGGGTGTAAGCGTGTTATGAAAAAGTCTCCAATTTATTTGTGTTATAAAGAGGTTCAAACCGACAAACACGGTGGGCTGATTGGTTAAACAGGCGAATCGTGAAGGCGCTGGCCAATCAGAAGTTGACCTGTTTTTTGCTAACCGACTCACGGAGATGCCCAACCCAAGAATACCATGCGTGAGATTTAAAAACGTCATTTTGGTCACTTTGTCCCACAGCAAGTACTGTGATTTTTCGTGCGTTGGGATTGCTATTATACAGGAAACAGACTAGAAGACATCCAACCCAACCAAATTCTTCGCAGACGCCCTATTCATAGTACCTGTCTGAACCGAAGCTTGCCCACCTCGGAGGGATCATGATCTATCTGATTTGTCTACAGGTAGATCATCTAGTTCCTCCCCTGCCGTTGCGAGGGGTTGCGCGGGATCTGCCTTATAGGGTAGATCCAATCCAGGAAGCATGTGGTAGACAACGCGGATTTTACGGCTCCCGCACCCGGTGACGTGAGCTAGTAGATCATACAGATCAGGGATCTGCCTTCCCTGAAAGATCTAGATCATCAAGTCAGTCGGAGTCAATGATCCGTCCGAGTTGCGGAAGCTTGCACAATTTCAGCGTTGGCACGCGATGGATGGATGGATGCGCTTTCAAACAGGTGCACTGACAGGAATACGCTGTGAGCTATTAATACCAGGTATGATATAGGCGCTGCAACGCACAAAGTGTGAAGAGGATAGTTTTAAGATACATATATGTATCCTTATTCTGTCGGCCCGGAAGGAGGACGCAGACGAAGAAGGCGAGGGGAAAACCTTGACCTTCTACGGGTCAGATAGATCATTCTCACTCCAAAGGCCTTTCAGGGCAGATAGATAGGTGCCTGATCTGCACCAGGTACGATCTATTGCACAGTAGCTTATGTTGCGGCGTGGTGTTAAGGTCTTAGTCCGTTGGGCTAAAGGTAAAAGGTTAACCAATCGCCCACCCAATCTAAGCCTCATAACACTCTCCCCCCCCCTGGAACGGACCGGATATACGGGTCGACGCGTGACACCAACACGCGGTTCCAATTTCTGGGGATCCAGAAGTATTTTTTTCAGATTCTTGACATGAGGAAATTCACTTTTCTTTAAAAAGTGATCTCATGGTGGACGTGTTATTCGAACTCACGACCAACGACCCATGTCCTGCCGTCGACGCCACTTGTTAAGATCCCGGGTTGCGGGACACTTTGTATCCCTGGACAGGTGTGCCTTTTAAGTCGGTAAACATTGCACTCACATGTGTTGTTTGCTTAGCTATAGAAGAAGAACAGTTTTATTCCTTTCGTGCACGCGGAGACTGAGACCAAGCTCGTGCTCCTCTGGAAAACCCCTGGTTTTCCATCTAAGATACGCCTTCCAAGTACTACAAATACGTTCCCCGTGACTAAACCCAGGTAGTTACCGGGCTTTCAATATCATACAAGACCATATCTTAACACTAGCCCACTCTGATGAGCCGTATATGCAGAATTATGGGAAATTCGTGGAAACCCCGATTCCACGAGCTAGAACATGAGTCGAAGATGCGGCTCCTCAAAACCCACTCCCACCCCTCTTGAACGACTCGAAGTGGAAAAGATTACTGGACATCAATCGGTTAGAGGTCGAGGCGGCGTCATCGCGGTGATGTACGAGACGCACTGGAAGGGACTTTCCCGGCCATCCTGGGAACGGGAAATGGACCTTCAGCTTTCTCGCCACGCAATTTTGCGCTACTGGGCCGGCACTCCGAACCAACACCGCCAAACCAACCGCCTGCATCGCCGAATGAGAATTGGCGCGGCACAACGGGAGCTTTCCCGGAGTAACGGCGAGCGGTTTCTAGCACCCGGCTATGGTTGCGTATCGCACGCCGATTGGCTCCGCCGATACAGCAACTCTGTACTTCCCAACTCGGCCCACTTTTGGTACAAGGGCGACGACGGTCTGTGGTGGCTCGGGAAAATCAGCGCAACTACATCGACGGATGGAGTATATTTGGTTCGATTTTTGGACGACCCGGGACCAATCAAGCTTCCTCTTTCTCCGGCGCGCTACACGACTTCGACGGGAGCTGTACGAGGTTCTTGGTGTCTGCAAATTCACTTGGCTAGCGCGTTTACACGGGGGGTCCAGCGTAACGTACATGAATCTCGAGGTGCCGCCGTGGATAGCTGAATTTCGCGTCTTGACTGCACTCGTTATTTAGTTATTTTTTGTCGTCTTCCTGGGCCTTGGGGGATGACTTTTTGTCTGCCCGATATGTTTCTGGTGTGTTTTCTTTTTTTTTTTTTTTTTTATATTTGAACTGGGTCGGGGATGTGTTTTTGCATATTCTGTCCTGCCCCCCCCGCTCGGTGTTGGGACGCGCTTCCAGAGTGGTGGACAGGGTATAGGTGGTTCTTGTCGTCCTCCGTATTATTTTTCTTTTTGTTCCCGTACGCACTTTTCGCTTTTTTTCCGTGCATCTTCCTCGCCCCCCCCCCCGTGCGGGCGGTATGGCGATGGCTAAGCCTCATAGCAGTGGGCACCTTATAACATGCATGATCTAGGACAGGTTTCCTTAAGTTGGATACGTACTATGTTTACAGATCCTCCACACCATATCATAACGGCAGGCCAGGATCTAGATGATCAACAGTAGATAGATAGATCGCGATTTGTCCGGCGTGTGAAACCTGCTAAAGGGGCCTTCAACATCAGAGAGCATTTCAAGGGGTCTTTTCACCTTATTTTTTTCGCGCATTTTTTTTTTTCCCATCTTCCAGAATCTCCTGATTTGTTTCCCCAAATATGTGAAATTGAACTTTCCTGATGTTCCACCCCCCCCAGTTAAATTTCACTAAGTGTGACACGACGCCTCCGTACCTTCATGCAAATTTCCAAACTTGCCAAAAATTGGAAACTCTGAGGAAAAAAACTCTCCGCCTCGACGAACAAAGCTTGCGCAACGCGAACAAACGAACAAACGAACGAACGAACGAAAGAACGAAAGAACGAACGAGTTAAAAGCTTTAGAATTTGCTGATATTCTGTGGCACGGAGTGTCCATGCAAGGCGAGGTGCGGCTGACTGCTGTGTCTGCGCGACTGACGAGTAGTTGTTTCAATCCATCGCTGTGATGCGTTTGGTTGTTTGGTAAACGCGCTCATCGTCTTGTAGTGCGGCGTCTTACGTTCACGCTGCCCGTGAGGGAGGGAGGGAGGGGTGGGGGGGGTGTACTCATTATCATGCACGGTCGTAGTCGTATGACCATAGACCCTCGCATCCCTACAATGCCGGGGGGGGGGGGGGGGGAGGAGAGGGGTACTCATACGGATGCAGCTCACCCTTCATGCGACTCGCTGACCACCTAACGGTCCTCGCGTTTGGTGCAAGCAATGCCTGCCTGCTTGGTGAAAACCCGGCGTGCTGCTCCGTTCCGGCATTTGTATGAAGGGATGCGGGAGACTACGGTCATACGACTTCGGCCATGCATGATGATGAGCGTGATATTCGAGCTCGCGACTCAACATCCATGTTGTGCCGTCGCCGCCATTGGAGAAGTTATTTGTCTGTTGGGCTACTGGTAAAAAGATGAACCTATCGCCTACCCAAACAAAGCCTTATAAAGACCCTCTCCCCCCCCCCCTCCTGTAAGGGCGAGCTGAGGCCAAGTGGTAATACTGACGAAAGGGGGGACGATGCAGTTTCCTCTTCGCCGGCTGTCACCACCACCCTCGATCCTTACCTAGAATTTGAGTTCGCACTGCATACATATATCATGGCAGGAGGCGGCAGTTGTTCTTCTCGGAAGCGTAGCTTATAAAAATAAAGTGCAAAACGTCAGCTGTGCGGTTGTATGTCGACGTCGCGACTGTTCCCCCAAGCGGCACACATCACACCGCCGCAGGAAATGACAGCTCTTATTTTCCCTTTCATCGGCAGTGTGATTTATTCTGAGCAAACTGAAACAATGTCAGTTGAGCAGTTGAGAGATCGTGTTTTTTTACATGGCGGGTGTATCCCGAAACGGCACAAATCACACCGCCGCAGGAGATGACAGCTCTTTTCTGCATTCTCCCCGGTAGTGTACGTCACAAACTAAATAAAACAACGTCAGCTTGTTCGTTCGTATGTCGGCATCGCGGACGTATCCCGAACCGGCACAAATCACACCGCCTCAGGAAAAGGCACCTCATCTTCCCGGTATACTGAACGTCGAAGCGTCGTGGGTCTACATCTAAGCGGCACAGGCCATATCGCCGAAGCAGCAGACGGCAAGTCTTCTTTACTGTACTACATTCGATATCGCAAGCGGGAATATCTCGAAGCGACACAAAACACGCCGCCCGAAGAAAACGGCAGCCCTTCGCAATAGTACGGTAGCAGTATTCATAGTAGAAGTACTAGTACACTTCTTCGACAGCAGAGGATGGTTGTGCCCGGTGCCTCACACCCCGCGCGCAACACCAGACTACTACCCCCCCCCCCCTGCCTTCACAGGTCACCCGAGGTCATGCAACTCCGGCCGGCTGCCAACGCTGAATAACTATCGCCAAGAAATCGCGGTCTGTGGAAAGTCGAATCGGCCGGCAAAGCACAGGGAACAGGGGAGGGGAGGGGGAGGGGAGGGGGGGGGGGGGGGGGGGGTACTCATTGTTATGCATGGCCGTAGTCGTATGACCACAGACCCTCGCATCCCTACAATGCTGGGAGACGGAACACGTCGGGGTCCTCACCAACCAGGCAGACATTGTCCTTCACCAAGCGCGAAAAGTGCGCCGCCGTGAGGTGTCCGGCGAGTGGGCGAGTGGTAAACGAACGGTGAGCTGCTTCCTACTAGAACTAATATAAGAACCGCTTGTGAGGCGTACCTTCTTGCATATGGACAACAACGTCAAATGAGGAGCGCCGGGGGGAGGGGGGGGGGGGGGGGGAAGGGCGGGGGGGGGGGGAGGAGAAGGAAAGTGCGAGCCCGACCCGTCTGCAGGAGGAACCTATATGTGCACCATATATCGTGCTCGCTTTGCCGCGTCGGTTCCGCACTGTGCTTTGCTCGGCTTGGGGGGATCAGCTGAGAGGAGGGGGGGGGTACACGATGGCGCCGATTTCCCACTGACAGTGCGTCCACGACAGGAAGGGCAGCAGCGGACGGATACGGGCCTAATGGGTAACTGGCAGTAGGCTGTGCTATCGGCGTTGACGCCCTCGGACGAAAAAAAACAACCACGCAATCGCGCCGCGGCCCGTATTTTGCAAAGCCCCGAAAACATGCTACGAAACGAGACGTACAGAAAACACGTTACATTGTTCAACCAAGCTCTACTCCCCTCCGGAACTACGAGGTGTAGGGCCTGCGTACGCCGTCATAACCAAGCCAAGCCGATAAAACCGGAAAGGTAAACACCTACCCCTACCCATCTATCTATATCCATAAAGTGTACAGAAGTGTGGTCAGGGAGTTGGGTCCCAGGTAATTTTGTTGGACAAGTCCGAACGCGGTACTTAAAACCAGGTTTACGGGCACACCGGCACTGGAAAATTATTTTTTCCAAGAATCTCTTGAGTTGCAACAAAAAATGCAGCTTTACGTAGGAATGCGGGGTTTGTGGAGGCGTGATTGGGATTCAAATAGTGGCGGTAGGTCACGATAAAAAAAGAGTAAAAAAACAGTTATGCCGACGTAGTCGTGTGTTCGCCTTAGACTCGCTCCAAGTGGTGGACAAGGCCGTGGGCATCCCCAACAATGGGGGCGCAGCAGAAGCACAGAGTGAGAGGAGAGCTGGTTCTCAAGCGCCTGTGCGCCTGGGGTCGGTGTATGTTGTATACAGCAGCGCAGCAGCACGAGACAACGTGTCAACTAGACTTTGATCGACTTTGCCACCCGCCCGCCCTGGCACGACGATTGTCGCAGTCGGAACGTTCCAATGTTGACGAGAACGACCTTGAACGTGCGCATAGAAAAACTAATCGGTTCGCGTCTCTCGGCCAATCCCGGTCTACCCGTCGCGTGCAAGCTCTCTCCCCTCCCACCCTGTCGCCTACCTTGACACACCAGACAAGTTGACGTTACTGAGGTTTCTTCGCCCCAAGCCGGTGGCGCCGGCAAAAGGCACGTTGAGAAAAAAAAAAAACATGCAAGAATATCTCACCGAAAGCGACCAAGACCTCGTGTCTCTTCGCTCGGATGCGCATGTACTTCATCTCCCCCTTGGGATTGACGTCCCTCACTACCCCCCGCGCGCCTTCAAGGCCAGGTGTCGCATCGCCTCCGCATAGATCTCCGCCGTCTCCTGCGACATCGTCGGAAACCTTCGCAGCACCTTCTCCACCAAACGGGGCGGTTATTGTTGTTGTTGTTGTTGTTGTTGTTGTTGTTGTTGTTGTTGTTATCGTCGTCGTCGTAATAGTGGTAATTGTCGCCGTGGCGGGGGAAGAGAGATGAGGTCATGATGCAGCCATCGAAAGCACAATGAACAGCGTGAGGGTGGAGGAAGGGAAGGGGGTGGTTGGAGGGGAAGGGAGGGGAAGGGAAGGGGGGGAGAGGGGCAGGCGAAAGGAGAGGACGGGAGAGGAAGGGAGAGGAGAGAGGAAGCGAGGGGAGGGGAGGGAGGAAAAACGATTCGCGTAATTGTTGACCGGGTTTTTGAAGTGGGTGGCGCCACACCGTAGTAACACCTACCCCGCTCCCGACAGCGATTTTCGCGCACTCTCCGACCTTGCCAATCGTAGGAGTCGAACGTGCTTGCAGTAGAATACAAGGGACGACTGAACTGTGGTAATTGGCTTGCGACATAATCAGACCATCACGCTTGTTGACTCTCTATTAATAACATAGGTTTTTGGCTTGTCTCAGTAGACTGCCCCCCTCCCAGCGCGGAAACAGTCTGCCAGGGTGTTTCACTCAGGGTGTCTTAGAGTGTCTCGGGGGGTCAAGGAAGCTCTCGTCGCAATAAATCAGCAGGGGCGGGGACCAAATGAGATTCAGATCTTTGTACTTGGGAAGGATTGCCGCTACGATGCTGAGGGCTGCTGTTGCCACCGCAAACCTGAAGCGACTGGTACTTGTGTCGCGAAACTCGGCGACATCTTTTAACACAACAAATATATGCAAACGAGTCACAAAGACAGGCGCCATGTATTAGAGATGATATTTGTCAGTAGCCATCATATTCGTTGCTCGATAACACTCACGCTCATCTGGTATACATTTACGCATTTCTAAGTTGTCGAGTCTGGCCGAAACACAGTTTGTGCGCGCTTGTGGTGTCTGTTGACTGGCGTGGCAGTTAAACACTGCAAGATGCCTTCCCTACAACATGCAATCACACTCCCACGACCGTGCCGCGAAAAAGTGGTAGTGGTCATATAGCGTACGATTCATGGTGGGGCATACCTGTTATGCTGTAGGGCCACTACGCACTACGCTACACACGGACGCACAGCAAGCAGGATACTGTAATGCGTTACAAGGATTACCCTGAGCTGGGTAATCGAGATGGATGGGTCTTCCACCCCAGTAGCTCAGTAGGTATTACCTTCACATTTGACGTCGTCGAGGACACGGGTCGGCATCTCACTTCGAACGTTTATTTTATAGAAACGCTTACGCGTGCGGTCTCTGGAAACATATATCTCCCCAGTTCCCCAGGTATTGAAACGAAACGGTTAGGCCAGCCTACGGCTGTATAAAGGACCGACGCTCCGAAGATCCCGCCGTTCTGAAGGGGGGAGAGTGTTAGGGTCATTCTTATCGGAGAGCTTTTTTTTCCATAATTTCCATATTTTTTTTGCGCATTTTTTTTGTCTTCCAGATTTTCCTGTTTCTTTTTTCCAAATTTATGAAATTTAACTTTCCTGGTTTACTTTGCTTCTGGAGAAATTCACGAATAGTGACAGAACGCCTCCGTATCTTGATATATATATCCACTCATTTCCAAACTTTGGAAATTCAGGAAAACATGTAAGGATTACCCTGGGGTGGGATATCGATCGATCTTTTACCCCTATATACCTGGCAGTAGGGAGTACGTTCACAAATACCATACAAAGGTCGGTTCTCCCGCGTCTCAAACTACTGCTGTAAAGAGCGTTGAGTTCGCACAGGGGTGTAACCGTCAGAGCTTTCTCGACAACGGCAAGGGTACTACAGTAAAAGTTCAACATTATATTTCCGGAATCCTCTTTCCGAGAGGACACCTTGATGTTAAGTAGCGACAACCTTCCCGCTCTACCTGATAGGAAAAACTGTGAGCGCATGAAAAAACGATCGCACTCCTGTGTACACTCGACGCTCTCTTCTACTGCGGTAGTGCCAGGTACCTGGTATGCAACAGCAGCACGTACGTACCACCGTCGGATGTACTCCTGTAAATAACATGGGCCGTGTGTACCGCCGCTACATACAGCCAGACAGACTTACCTGCCCTTCCATATCGCAGATGACATACCCCTCGACTCCCGGCTGGACCTTGATTCGTTCGAGAGTTTCTTCGACCTCAGACTGTTTGAAGGAAAAATGAAGCATCATTGAGCAGGGGCAAGAGTTTCAGAGTACGATACAAGAGGCGGGTACGAGGCGGGGGGGGGGGGGGGGGGGGGGGGGGGGATTGGCAGAGGGTAACGTTCTGCTGTACTGCTGAAGGTTGAAAGCTGCACTAGAACAACCCGGCGTCGCAACTGCTTCAAGCTGAAACAACTAACTATTAAACGTGTGCGGAGGGCACTGCTGTCTGCAGCAACTGGCTCGGGAATATCACGCACGGGACGTTTTGCAGAGTGATGAACACGCTTTCCGTCCGTTATGTAGGCCAACGTTACGGCTATGTGCAACAAGGCTTCCACACTGGCAATGCCTACCTGACAGGTATGATTCGGTATCGATTTCCGTTGGTGCCCGTGGTCCGCTGCACCCACAAGCAGTATATACAAGCTGCAAGCAGCACAGTGCAAGCAAGCGGCCGCCTCGGCACAATACATCGCAACAGTAAGGCGTTCCTCTCGTGCTCGACAAACGAGGAGGCGCTCCAACTTTTGTCACGACCGCCCCACTCCAAGCACAAGTGTATACATAGTGCATCAGAGTGAACAGTGTCCTGAATTCGTATGAATAGCGTCGATGAAGTTGTACAAGACGATCCTCGATCGGTCTCCTCGACTAAAATCAACACGCTACTATGCTGCTACATGCCGCTACCATTCATAGCAACGCTTGTTTCCGACAGGTTCTCGCGACTCACCATGCCCTCTGCTTGATTTTCTCCCCGCCAGGGTTGCTTTATCTGCTACCGTGCTGGTTGTTGTGCCCGTTAGCTTGCTACCAGGTATATCGTCTCGTCGCGATCTCAGCCGTATCCTCGGACGGGTGCAAATTTGAAAAAAAAAAAACGTTACTCGGGATAATACGACTGACCGCTAATCTATGATTGGTCAATTCATCCCGAATTTTCTCCACGCGGCTCGCACGCTCCAACGCGCTCCAACCGGATGTTTTGGTGTTTTTTCCGAGTTGCTTCGTCCCAGGCGCAGACTTTTTGAGACAGCTGTGGGCTGGGCATTTAGTCAACCCGCTGAGCTGCAGCCGTTCCTGCCGGAACACAGCGACTTGACACCATGAGGTTCTTGCATCTGATCCGGCCGGTCATGTGCGTCCTCCCCGAGGTCGCGCAGCCGGACCGCAAGGTGAGCGAGCTCGATGACTCGAGTTGTTTCGTGCATTTCTGTCAGATGTATCGTTCGCACCCTGTGTGTGATGTTTCTCACACTAAAAGCAAGTAGATACCCAAAAGCAAAGCCAGCCCAAAGCCTAAAGGAGGAGGAGGAGGACTTGGCGGGGGGGGAGGTGGAGAAGGAGAAGGAGGGAGGAGGGAGGAGGAGGAAGACGAGGAAGGGCGACACCATTTATCGATACCGGCGACCAACTGCTCTCTTGCGCTGCTGGTGGCGATCAACATAGCCCGTGTGTACGTCGATCTCTGGGGCACGAACCCCGCTCGTTTCATCCGCACGACGCACGATATTTTTTCTCGGCACCTCACGCTCGTCTCTGGGTGTGTTTGTTGTGCTGCTGTGTGTGCGGCTGTGGGGATCGCGTCGGTGGTCGAGGTAGGAAATCTCATCATCAGGATCACGGCAGTCAGCCACCACTCGGCAAGGGCTAGTGCAGGCCGCGGGCCTGGCTAGGTTTTTGTTGCAGGGGAAGGAGACGACCCCACCCTTCTCTCCGTCCCCCCCCCTCCTCCTCCTCCTCCTCCTCCTCCTCCTTCTCCGGTTTGCGCTGGGTTTATGTTATCTTGTGCTGTACTCTGCACCATACTTGCTGCTTTGGTGCTGGTGCTGCTTTAGCCAACTCCTGCTATTATACTATGTCGTGTGTAGGTCACGTGTGAATATATCTTGCTCTATGTAGCGGTTGGGAGTACAGCAGTCCTCGAGCCGGGCTCTTGCTTGTGTTCGTTGTGTCCAAAGACGAGCGAAAAGCTTCGTTGTCCCCTACCGCACCCTCTCTTTCCGTCTGTGCTCCTTTCTTCCCCCTCCCTCCTTCTCTTCGTTTACGTTCCGTGTGTACATATGTACGTATGTTATGTACCGTCCTACAGCAGCAGCAGCAATAAATGACCATGTTCTGCGTTGGTGTTTTGGTTCCCCTTTTAGCACCGCAGTCCCGATTTGGGGACAAACCAGTCTAATTCCAGGTGATTTGTCCCCCAAACGGGACTACGGTACTAAAAGGGTTTAACACGTGCAATACATGAGACACGTACGTGACTGACTTTTAGACCCCTGCTGTACACCGACCGGTGCTTGCTGCTGCAGCTGTTGTGTGCGTCGCGGTAAGAAAAACATGCCAGGTACCTGGTAAGGCGTTCGAGTCGTTACGTAAAGACCCTTTCAACCCCCTTTTTGGGGGACAAACTACTGAGAATTTGAATGGTTCGTCCCCAAAACGGAGACTCAGTCCTCTATTTACGGGGGACCATAGTAAATAGGACCAACTATTACTATTGTTGGTAAAAATAGCGAAATATATAGGTTTTTGTGTGTACCGCCGGTCCTACTTAGTATGGTCCTCCGCAATAAAAGAGTCGAGAAAGAAAGTTGGATTCAGAATCCGTGAGGGCTACATTAAATCCTACTGGTACAACATCTGCGGCATGTACGTACGTAGCTCGTACAGAGTGGGCGGGCGGGCGGTCGCAGTTAAGAAACCTAGTGGTAAGAAAAATGGGCTCAGATCGGCACCAACAATGAGAAAATTGGGTTAAGAAACACACCTCAACAGCAGTGGGACCAACTCTAAACCCTACCGTATGCAATAGAGTCATCAAAATGAGACATTGAGCCTGGACACCAAATTGACCAGGCGCCCACTGGCTGCTTTTATGTATTACGGGGGGGTCCATAGTAAACAGGACCAAATATTGTCAAGCAAATACGTAAATATACTGTTTTTTGTATGCACCATAGGTCTATATTTGCTACGAGTAGTCTCCCGTCAATAGTTGCACGCACACTCGCAACGGTTGTCTGTCCGCACATTCAGCGCATTCAGCGAGATGTTAAATGCTCCGGACTCGCTCTTGGAGTAAAAAATAGTGTGTCTACGTACTACGCTACAAGTAGTACAGGCCCGCCAATAAGAAAGTGCCTGTTGATGATAAGAACATATTGCTCACTTTTCGGAGAACACTAGGAAAATTGGGTTAAGAGAAACGGCTCAGTGGTGAAATCTACACTAAATCCTACCCTGGTATGTAACAGCCTATGCTCAAGGTTGTTTGACGATGGCGCCCCAAGAATCTCAGGCTTGCCCAGATTAGGTGTTTCTTGTTGGCGGGCACATACTGAACTGAACTGCTGTAGTGCTGTAAGTTTATGTTTTGTGAGTCGTCGTAGACGCGGCCGCGGCAGCAGCAGCAGCGAGCAGCAGTGACACGACGGCAGCAGCGGTACTCTGTCGTACGTACTGGTGTAAAAATAGTAAAAAGAGAACCGTCGCCAAAATAAAACGCTAAAATTATTATTACGGGGGACCATAGTTAATAGGACCTATATACGGTGAACACAAACACCCATATATTTCCATATTTTTACCAACAATATTTGGTCCTATTTACTATGGGTCCCCCGTAATGACATCAAAACACACGTGCATCCGGAATGTACTGGTATTGGTGTACACACCGTTACCGAGACACCTCGCGTACATATGACGGGGGTCCATAGTTGATAGGGCCTATGGTATACATAAAACCTATATATTTACTTATTTTTACTAACAAAATTTGTTCCCATTAACTATGGACCCCCGTAATAGTAAAAATAATACCAGGTATGTACGAAGACACCAAAATACTGGCCGTCGCCAGGCGAGTGTCTCCGCTTTACGTATAAACGAGGTACCGATATGTATAATTAGTATTCTATTATTACGGGGGACCATAGTAGATAAGACCTGCGGTACACACAAGAACCCCTATATTTACCTGTTTTTTTCTTACAATATTTGGTCTATTTGCTATGGTCCCCCGTAAATAATATAGGGCAGCAGTCCCTTTTTGGCGACAAACTATTAATTAATACGAGTACTCGGAAAAATTCGGTGGTTTGTCCCCAAAACGGTGCTGTATCATAGTGCTGAAAGAAAGGGCTATAAATGTGCACTATTAATAGGTACGAGGTATCAGGCGTCATTCGTATCGCATGTGTGATGTGTTTTGTACGAGGGCTGTGAGTTGCCTGACCGCACCTACGGGGGACCATTGATAGTAAATAGGACCTACGACACACACCAAAACCTGTACATTTCGCTATTTTTACTAACAATATTTGGTCCTATTAACTATGGTCCCCCGTAATATTAATGTTAGTGTTGTTAAAGTCTAGAGCTCGAAGATGCGATAGCGAAGCGCGTAGAAAAGTGGTTGACTTGCTTGTTTCATGCACCGCTGTACTGGTGCGGGCAGACTGGTGAGGAACTTAGGTACTGCTGCTGTAGTTGCAGCGTTGTCAACGAAGAATGTCTCTACGAGTACGATCTGTAGACTCTAGAGACCGACCGACGTCTGTTTTATGACCTTGTTGATGCCTTTCTCTACATTTTACCGTCAAAACAAACGTATTTACGAAACAACACGCATTGCAACACACTGCAAGTAGTACGTAAGGCACGAGTATGTCCCCTATCCGCTGCAGGAAAAATCCTCTACGTCTATGCATGGAAACCCCTACATGTGTGACATATGTTACACTGCTATGACGCTGCTGTGACCCTCATATTTGCCGCGTTTATTGCTGTGATGCTCGCTGGACTGCTCTCATCTCGTGTGGCTGCGGAAAAAACTGAATATTTGCCAGTGGGGAGGCTTCAAGACGACGACCGAGTTTTTAGTAACACGGCATTACGGCATTTTACATAAATCGAAGATGAAACAAGCGAAAGTGTGCCCGATTTTTGCCGTCGAGGCGGTCCGTCACAGCTTGAGCCTGTTTGCCGTCTGTCAGAGGTCTCAATGCGAATGACCGCCTCCTGGCATTTCCTGCTACTGCGTACGGTAACCGTCTAGATGACAGCAGACAGCAGCACTCGGGTTTCCTTGTTCGCGGGAAGGCTTGTTTGGTGTGTCATACTTTTTGGTCGCTCTGGGTTGTATACAATGTACAATACCTGGGGTTCCGGAAGCACTGTGACCAGCCCAGCCTTTGCAACCATCGCAAGTGCATACTTCAGAGTATATATACGCATGCAGTATGTACAAAGGTTGCAAGTTATCTTACTTCTTCCGTGTTGTCGTGTTGTCTCTCCCCTCGCCCCCCCCCCCCCCCCCCCCATTTTCCTTCCCTCTCTTCCGTCTCTATATATGCGCGCGCGTTTCCGCGTCCGTTCCCTCTTTTGTTTTGTTTGCTTGCTCCTTTGTTTTGATGATCGCTTCAGATCCCGTTCCGCGAGAAAGTGCTGTGGACGGTGATCACTTTGTTCATCTTCCTGGTGTGCTGCCAGATACCCATATACGGTGTCCAGTCGGCGAAGTCCTCGGACCCGTTCTACTGGATGCGGGTCATCCTCGCCTCCAACCGTGGCACCCTCATGGAGCTCGGTGAGAGGCTGGGAGGGGAGTGGAGAGGGGAAAGGAGGGGGGTGTACTCGTTATCGTGCATGGCCGTAGTTATATGGGAGGGGAAAGGGGGGGGGGGGGGGGGGGGTGGAGAAGAGGAAGCGGGAGGGGGGGGAGGGGGGATGTGGAGCGGGGAAAGGGGAGGAGGGAGGGAGGTAGATACGGGAAAGGAGGGGGGTGTACTCATTATCGTGCATAGCTGTAGTCATATGAGAGGGGAAAGGAGGGGAGGGGGAGAGGGAGGGGAGAGGGAGGAGGAGGAGAGGGCAAAGGGGCGAGGGGAGGAGGGGGGCCCCCTGGCGTCCCCTTGTGTTGTGCTTAGACGAATGAGCTTTCTTTTTTTTTCGACGTATCGACTATCAGAACAGTATCATAGCATTCATATCGATTTTATTCAGGATCGTGTCGAGCTCGAATCTTGTTCCATGTTCGATCACTAATGCGCTGTGTTTCGTGCGCCATGTACTGAGTATTCGCTTCGTTTAAGACGCTGGCACCCAAGCGTCCCCTGGTTCCCGGGTTTCCAGTTACTCTAATATCTAGATGTTTTATCGGAACAGAAAAACACATGGCTAGTTTAACACGCTGCGTTTACAATTTCGGCTGGTTCGTGCTTACCAGAGAGCGACGGTGGCTTGGAAGAGGTTCATTACAGCAGGTAGCTCGTGTTTCTCTCGAGATTGATCTCTCGCCCGTTCTCAACAGAGGCCTACATCTCGACCTGGAGGTGCTGCAGTGGTGGCATTGGTCGAAATTTGGGGTGCACAACATGAGGCAAAAACCAACCCCCAACTGAACGTTTGTACTGTACTTGTGGACAGCTACAGCTCTTCACAGGATACTACAGCCCGCGAAATTGAGGGATGCTCTTGGTGGTATGTGTGAGGGTAACGGGTGCGCCAGAAGGCAGTCGTAGGCACCCAGAAGGGACTCGGGAGGTGTTTTCGTGTACTCGGAAGTTGCGAGCGAGTAGCGCGAAAAGCTCGCGAAAACGCTAAAATGTTTCATTCCACGCAAGGGAGCATAGGACAATGGCTACATCATCGATGAAGCAGGGAATGGCCTTCACTATAATGTTGCTGCTTCTCCAGGCGGACGATATATATCTCTTTTGAGAGTCGTCGTCGAAGATGAGGCGGGAGGAGAAACTTCGTCGTCTCCATGATGGGTGGTGATTTGTTGGGCCCAAAAAAGGACAAAAGAAGGGGCTAAGAGAGCTCAATATTCTTGTAATTTTGCACCAACTATTCTACTACTACGAAATACAGATACTTGGTTGCAAATCCCTTACTCTATGTCCCAAGTCGTGTGTCTATGCTGCCGAAACGCCTACGCGCGGGTGCTTGACGACGCATTCCTGAGTGTGCCAGCGTCCCTTTTAAGTATGCGCTGCTACTGTTGTGTGTCGCAAGCTCTGTTCGTGTTGTGTGTGTTGTATATATTGTGATGTTGTGTATGTCTCACATGCGTGTTGTATGCGCTGTATGTGTTGTATGCGCTATGTGTGATACGAGGTATTGTATAGACGTTTATGTACTCTATGCGCGGTATGTGTTGTATGTGACGGTGCGATGTATATCCGTGCTGTGTGCGCTCTTATACGTGGGTGACAGGTATCTCCCCGATCGTGACATCCTCTTTGGTGATGCAGCTGCTAGCCGGGTCGAGGATCATCGAGGTGAACCAGTCCATCAAGGAGGATCGCGCGCTTTTCAGCGGGGCCCAGAAGGTGAGGGCGACTGCCTGACCCGCTGTTTTCGGGGCAGGTGGTGTCGGTGTTGAGGTGGTGTTTTTGAAGCTCTTGTTGGTTGTGGGTGTTGGGTGTACGGTTGTTTTGCTGGTGCTGGCGTTTGTTGTGCTTGTGCTTGTGCTTGTGCTTGTGCTTGCGCTGGTGATTTCTGCCTTGGAGACGAACGGGCGTTGGCTTTGTCTGCTGTCGTTGTTCGGTCCGTCTCCTTTTCCTTGGTGTTTTTTCGTGCAGGAAAAAATTTCAGGGGTCAATCGCTTCCGTGTGATGTCGGCACGAAATGACCCTCGTTGGTCGACCCCACCCCCTTACCCCCCTATCCTTCCACCCCCATCGCCGCTTCCGCCGCCCCGCGCCTCCATATAGCGTTTAAAACCAGCTACAAAAACCCAGGTACCTGGTACGTGTTGAGCGTCCATAGCGCACCTGACACCCATCCAACTAATACTTGGTACCTGCTATCGTTTAAGCCTCCATATCGCGTGTAAAACCATCTAAAAAATACATGGTTGTCGTTGTGTTTTCTTATTGCATGCCCCTACCCCAACACCTTTTTTACCCCTCATACCTCGCCCCCCTTTTCCCTGCCCGCCAGCTTTTCGGCATCCTGATCACCATTGGCGAAGCCGTGGCGTACGTGGTGTCCGGGATGTACGGCGACCTTTCCACGCTCGGAGCCGGTAACGCTATTCTGATCATCTGCCAGCTGTTCTTCGCCGGTCTGATCGTCATCATCCTCGACGAGTTGTTGCAGAAGGGGTAAGACTCGTTTTTTGTCGAAACATATTTTTGGAGTATATCCGACGTACGTACGTACCACTTTTTTATATAAATATTTTTTGGGGGGAGGAGTCGGCTTTCTGCGTCCTCTTCCTTTTGGAGTAGGCGTTCTTTTTTCCATTTTTATCAATTCAGGCTTTTTTTTTCTTGTGTTTGTTCAAGGATCATTAGAATTTGTGTGGGATAATTTTGTTAGTATTCACCTCGTACCTGATACGTGTTTAGAGTAAAAGCGATGCCGTCGTATGTGTCGGCTGATCCTTCCTTCTTCATTTTCCTGGCTTGTTTGCGACGAAACAGTTACGGCCTGGGTTCGGGAATCTCCCTGTTTATCGCGACGAACATCTGCGAGACGATTATCTGGAAGGCGTTTTCGCCGACGACGATCAACACGGGGAGAGGGACCGAGTTCGAGGGAGCCATCATCGCGCTGTTCCACCTTATGATCACTCGCCCGGACAAGGTCAGCGGGTGCTATTGGTGTTTTATGCTGTGATGTTGAGTTGGTATTGGTAGTGTGGGTGTTCATAGTAGACGGAGGCGATGGTGTTGGTGTTGCTGATAGGGCGTTGGTGGAGATATTGACGTTGGTGTTGACAGCTCTGTTATTGTAGTACGCAGTGGAGCGGCGGCGATGCTGCAGTTGCGCGAAGGAGTTGGTGGCGGTGGCCGGGTTGTTGTTGTTGTTGCTGTTGCTGTACCTGTTGCACCACAGCAGTAGTAGGCTCTATATACAGTACGCAGACGTACTGAGAGTACGATATTTTCCCCGTGCACCCCCTAACATAGAAACCCCTGGTGCTGGTGGAAACCCCTGGTGCTGGTAGAAACCCCTGGTGCTGGTAGAAGCCCCTGGTGCTGGTCGAAACTGCTGGTGCTGGTAGAAACCCCTGGTGCTGGTAGAAGCCCCTGGTGCTGGTAGAAGCCCCTGGTGCTGTTGCCCTGGTGCTTGTAGAAACCCCTGGTGCTGGTGGTGTTTGATGTCTGGCGGTGGTTGTGTTGCCGCACCCAAAAGGGGTTGAAGGACTTTCAGTTGCTCGACTCCCCACCCCCAGAGACTACGACTGGTGTTAACGATGATTGTGAGGTAACATTGCTTGATACTATTGCAGTACTTGAAATAGAACTTGAGTGGCTCGTCCCCCAAACGGAGCTGCACTCTCGAAGGGGTTAACAAAGTAGATACCTGGTGTACCCACAGATAGTATAGGTGTCAATAGTAAGAAATTGAGTCATTTCTGTCAGTCCTTTACCACCGCACTGTACACAAAACACGCCTCTTGACTCTAATTTCAAGTGAATTGTCCCCGAAACGGGAGTGCGGTGCTATAAATGGATTTAGTATCATGACCCTTTTGGACGAAAACTGCATTCTTGTTTTGGGGACAAACCTCTAAAATGCTGTCTACAGTAGTAAGTAGTTTTGTCATCAGAACTGGATTGCAGTACTATTACGGGGGACCATAGAAAACAGGACCAGATATTGTCAGTAAAGATAGGTAAATATATAGGTTTTTACGTATACCATAGGTCCTATTATCTGTGGACCCCCGTAACAAAAATCGTTTTTCGTGTGTGAGGGATACAGCTAGGCGCGAAAGAGTGGGAGAGTCCGAAACCCATCGGTCCCCCAGGGACGTTACGCGGCCAAGATTAACACCTTATCGACCGGTCCCTCGTACGTATGGGGATCGATTCGAAAAGTGGCTCACCCTTCCAAGATGTTCGCCGTACGCACGCGCTGTACAAGCGTTTTTGCCGGGGTTCATAAACGGCCAGCTACATTTACCGTGCACGACGTATCGTACGTATATATATACAGTAGTTGTTGTGGCTCTGTTGTTGAAAGTATGGCGAAAGCGTTTTTTTTTTTTTTTTTGCTTGCAATGTGCAGCTCACCCTTCATGCGACTCGCCGGGCACCTCACGGCGCTTCGCGCTTGGTGCAAGCAATGTCTGCCTGGTCGGTGAAGACCCGACATGCTCCGTCCCGGCATTGTAGAGATGCGAGGGTCTACGATCATACGACTACGGCCTGCATGATAATGAGTACACCCCCCCCCCCCCCCCCCCCCCCCCCCCCCCCCCCCCCCTCCCCCGTGTCCTCGGACTCCTCGTTGTCAGATGCGCGCTCTCCAAGAGGCGTTCTATCGCCAGAACCTGCCCAACATCACCAACCTCCTGGCGACCGCGTTGGTGTTCATCGTCGTCATCTACTTCCAGGGCTGGAGGGTCGACCTGCCGGTGCGTGCAGTGCGTCCGTCCGTCCGTCCGTCCGTCCGGTCCGTTCGACTCTGTCACCGTTGTTGTTGCCGCCGCCGCCGCCGCCGCCGCTGGGCCGTCGTGAAAACTTTCTTGCTGCCTCCACAGACTTGACCGTCTCAACTCGACCTGACTCAACTTTTGAGCCGCTCTCAAGAGTGCACTCTTTTTTGTGGAGACGAAACAGACCATTTCTTAAGTAGTTTGTCCCCAAATCGGGACTGCAGTTTCGCCCTAGAAGAGGGCTATAAGGTGATTTCTTGCCGTTCTTGCTGGCTCACTGGGGCGTATTTTTGAGTTCCTTTCTTTTGCGGACGATTCGGTTCGGTTCTGTTCGGTTTCGGTTCGGTTCGGTTCGGTTTCGTCGTTCGGTATCTACGTTGAAAAGTCGTCTCAGTGACTTGAGGTGGTTGTACGCACCAGAAGGACCTCGGACAGATGCCAGGGGGTGTCCCGTTCTTGATTATGATGCTGTTGTAGTCTATCGTTTTCTTGTCCCATGCCTATGTTCAACTACTGTGGCGTCTTCTTCGTTTGTCCTCAACTGTTTTTACGGAGGACCATAGCAAATAGGACCAAATATTGTTAGTAAAAAATAGGTAAATATGTAGGTTTTAGTGTGTACCGTAGGTCCTATTAACTATGGACCCCCCGTAAAAATAGTTATCTGAACGATTTTGTTAAGTTTTCAGAGCTCTTCACGGGTCATGACCCGACCCGTGGGTTGGGTCCGGAGATTTTTTTAATGTCACGGGTCGGGTCGGATCGGGCCGGGTCGGGTCGGGTCGGGTCGGGAGGCTTGCTTTTAAACGCTCAGGGATCGGGTCGGGCCACCCATCCTCGACCCGACCCGACCTGACCCGACCTGACCCGCGAGGTTTGACCCTGACCCGTGAACAACCCTGTGTAATAGTTTCCCTCCCCTTTTTGATCGGTCGATTGATCGTGTCACCGCAGGTGAAGTACCAAAAGTACCGGGGACAGCAGGGGACGTACCCCATCAAGCTGTTCTACACGTCCAACATGCCCGTCATCCTCCAGACGGCGCTCGTGTCCAACCTTTACTTCCTGAGCCAGCTGCTGCACAACCGTTACGCTGGCAACCTCCTCGTGAGAATTTTCTCCAGAAAAATATTCGTGAACCGAGTTGTTACTGTATGTCCGTGTACAACCGCGGTAGTACTGTGGGTAGGTTGGTAGGTAGGTAGGTAGGTACAGCAGCAGTAGTTCTTGTTGTTGTCAAAACCTCCTGTTTCGAGATTTGTTTCGTTACTTGTTTTTTTCGTACACGAGTACAACAGCCAGCAGGTAGTTGTTGTTGTTGTTGTTGTTGACCTCCTGGTGACAATTTTCTCGGAAAGTTCTTTGCAGACGAGAATATTCGAAATCTCACGGGTCGGGTTGCGCCGGGTCGGGTCGGGTCGAGTTGTGTGTATATATATAGGTGAACCCTTTCGGCCCGACCCGCGAGTTTGGCCCGACCCGTGAACAGCCCAGAAATTTTCCACGCACTTCCCGCAAACCCCGCTCGCCGCGGTACGTATTGTATACCTGGTACTATACGTACTGGTGCTCTTTTTTGTTGCTGTTTCTCGTGCTTTTTTTCGTTTTGTCGACCAATCAGATGGATACGTGAAAAAAGAAGACAAATACTTCCTCTTAAAAGCTGTTTCTGTTTCTGTCTTTGTTTTTTCTTTTTCTTTTTTTTGCCAACGTTTCATTTATATTCCAGTCCTCGGGATAGTTACTGAGGGAGTAAATTTGCCTTTTAAATCGTTTCTAGGCACGTGCATTCTATGATAATAATAATGCCTAAGGTCGTCGTCGAGGGTAAAACCTCCTACGAGTGGGCTGGGAAGTAAAAGTGATGGATAAATACATATATATATATACCTGGTATATATATAACGTACGTACACAAATGCGCTTTTTTTGTTTTCTTCTATTAATAGGTTCGGCTTATGGGCCGATGGGCCGAGGTGGAGGGCATGCCCGGGACCTCCGTCCCCGTGGGTGGCCTGGCGTACTACATCTCCCCGCCGACGACGATGGCGGAGATCGTGAAGGACCCCGTGCACGCGGTGATCTACATCACCTTCATCCTGACGGCGTGCGCGCTGTTCTCGAAGACGTGGATTGAGGTGTCGGGGTCCTCGGCGAAGGTGCGCGGGGCAATCGCGTCAGGGAGGGGGAAGGGTTTCGAGTTGGAGTTGGTCTGGTCTCTGGTTGGGTTGGTTTAGTTTGTCCACGCGATGATGATACCTCATCATGTTGGCTTGGCTTGGCTTGCCTTGCTTCGCGTTGCCTCGCCCTCCCTTTGGTTTTTTTTATGTTGCGGCGAAGGTGCGTGGTGCGATGTAGGTAGGGGAGAAGGGTTTTTGAGTTGGGTTGGGTTGGGGTTGAATTGAGGTGATTTGGTTCGGTTTGGCTTGGGAGTTCATGCGGTGATGCACGTGACCTTCATCTTGACGGCGTGAGCTCTCTTCTCGAAGACTTGGATCGAGGTGTCGGGGTCGTGGGCGAGGTGCGGGGCACATTCGGAAGAGATTGGTTTAAAGTTGTGTTGTGTTGTGTTGATTTTGTTCGGTTTGGTGGTTCACGCGGTCATGTACGTGACCCCTTCGTCCTGACGGCGTACGCGCGCCGTTTTCGAAGACGTGGGTCTTGGTGTCCGGTATCGTCGGCGAAGGTGTGGGACACCGCAGTGGAGAGAGGAGGCTTTCATTTGCTTTGCTTCGCTTTGCTTTGCTTCGCTTTGCTTTGCTTTGCTTTGCTTTGCTTTGCTTTGCTATACTAGCTTCGTTTCTTGTACTTTTTTTCATGGATCGTTGCCTGTAATTGCGCCACCTCCCTCATCCCCTCCTCCTCCTCCTCCTCTCTCCTCCTCCTCTTTTGTTCATTTTTGCGTTTTTTGCTCCCGTGTTGGTTTTTGTTTTGGTTGCGTGTTTTCAAAATTGTGCCGCGACAGGACGTGGCGAAGCAATTGAGGGACCAGCAGATGGTCATGAAGGGCCACCGCGACGATGCTCTCGTGCACGTGAGACCATGTTGGGTTGCTTCATTTTCTCCGCCGTACTCTTCGGATTGTTTTGCATCTTTTTATCGCTTGGTTGCTTTACGGAATCGTGCTCTTTTGTTTTTGCTCGTCGGTGGGCTTTTGGTTTGGTCTATATGTGGTACTTTGGTTGGTTTGATTGTGTTTTGACTGGTTGTTGGACGGTTTTTGACCAACCCCGATCACCCGAGCACCACCCAAACCCTAACCCCCGCCCCCAACCCCACTTTCGTTTAAACCCTAACCCCAAAGCTATGTGAAACCCTTGCGTACCCCCGACCCCCATCCCTATCTGATCCACAGGCCGTCACCGCCGCCTCCGCTCTGTGAAACCCTCACCCCCAACCCCCACTCCATCTTCCGCTATGTCAGAAACCTTTGCCCCCGTCCCCGCCTCCATTCTGTCAAAGTCTTACCCCCAACCTATGCGACAAACCGTTACCCCATCCCTGACCCTTACTCTCACCCCCGCATTCCTCTCTCTGTGAAACCCTTTGTTTTCCGCGCGTCGACAGGTGCTGGAGCGTTACATCCCCACCGCGGCTGCTTTCGGTGGCATGTGTATCGGCGCGCTAACCGTGGCGGCTGACTTCTTGGGAGCGATCGGGTCGGGTACGGGTATCCTGCTGGCCGTGACGATCATCTACCAGTATTACGAGATGTTCAGCAAGGAGCAGGGCGAAGCCATGGGTGGCCTGGGCTTCTAGGGTCTCTTGAGCTGTGGTTCTGGTTTTGGGCTATATAGGTTGGGCTGGCTCCGTCTAGGTTGGGCTGGCTTGGGCTAGTTGGTTGGTTGTTCAGTTGCCTAGTGGTCGCGTAGGCTGTGTGACCGTGAGCGAGCGAGGGAGCTCGGCTGCTAGGGTCGCTGAGAAGGTTGGGCTGGGTTACGTTAAAGGGTTGGGTATGATACGGTGACCTTGGGTATCCAGGCACGCGGTGTTTTGTTATGTTTTCGGCCAGACAGGAAGGGAAAGGGGTATGTGCAGGGAAAGGCAAAAAACGTTGTGAGTAGCAGCGGGGGTGACGATGATGATGATGATGATGATGATGATGTCAGGACCGATCCTTATCGTGGCCGATCTCTGACGAGTGACCGATTCCTACCGCGATCCATCCGAATCGTAACCGATCCATGGTCGTGGACGATCTGTGTCGTAACCGATCTGCGTCGTGACTGATCTTTGGTCGTAGCCGATCTGTATCGCGACCGATTGGTGTCGTTTTCCGATCTGTGTCATGACCGATCTCTGTGGTGGACCTTGGCTCTGGTGGATGTGTGTCTCTTTCCTTGTAGTGCTGTCCTTTCCCCCCCCCCTCTCTCGGCCCGTCGCGGCTCTTTTCTCTGCTAGATATTATGATGCGTTGATTTAATTTCCGCGCGCGGTCCGTGGTGACTAGGGTTGGGGTTAGGAAGCGGTTGGGGGGGGGGGGGGGGGGGGGGGGGGGGGGGGGGTGGTAGGGGGTGGGTGCGTGCGTCCTAGTTAGCTGCGTTCGGGCGTACCAAGATTAAAACAGAAGAGTAGAGAGGGAGGGGAGGCGGGGGGGAGGGAGGGAGAGATTGACGACTCTTGTGTCACCCCCCCCACCCGCTGCTCTCATGTCGTTTTAATCACTCTCTGTGGGTGGTGGTTGATCCCCTTGGCTTGGTCTTAGGTCTGTGGCTTGGCTTTGCTTGGTCCGGCTCGGCTTGGCTCGGCGGCGTGACTTTCTTGCTTTCGTAACAAACAACAACAGCTTCAACATGATGGCGTCACCTTGGGACGGTCTGCACGATGCCGTGTGGGCGATTTGACGCGACTGCTCCTTGCCATGCTGTGTACGTCTATGTTTATATGTCGTCTGGCCCAGGGTATGTACGCCCTATGGGGTGCCTGGTATGTATATAATAATATGTGTTCTCGAGCCTGTGAAGGGGGTGAGCGCGCGCGAGAGAAGAGAGAGACAGAAGTGACGTCTTCTCGCAAGGACGGATGGTCATGCATTTTCTGCTGTATCCCCTCTCTCGTCGTGGCGTGTCTCGAGAGGAGAGTGCGACGACTCTCTTGGCTTGGTGGCGGTCTCTGCCCTCGCTATTGCCCAGCTTATTGTATTAATAGGTCCCTTTTCCCAGATGTAGATAATACCTCCGTTCCATGTAGACCCCGAGGTATCGACCCACCTGGTTGTGTAAGCTCCACACCACATCCACACGGGAGAAAGAGACAAGCCTCTTCCCGAGGGAATGTCCGCCCCACATTGGCGTCCTCTCTTCTCTGGAAACGACACTACGGTACAGCAGTACATGCAACACGCAAGATGGCCCAC
Source organism: Macrocystis pyrifera (assembly GCA_031763025.1). Taxonomy (NCBI): domain Eukaryota; class Phaeophyceae; order Laminariales; family Laminariaceae; genus Macrocystis; species Macrocystis pyrifera. The sequence continues at coordinate 10,102,105 of JASSKH010000004.1, forward strand.
ACCCCCCTCTCGCAGTAGTTTGTTTCCACGGTGATTTTCTCGACTACTATATATCGGGGAGAGGGGTGCAAATAACGCCTCCGTACAACGAGATAGACGTGTCTTGTGAGTGATGTACATAGGTATAGTAGCACCTATACACTTTCTGAGGCTCCTGAATCGACCTTAAGGGAGCTCTGCACCTCAAAACAAAAAACGGATGGTGTGAGAAAAGCACGTATAATAAGGTGCGACCCGATTGACCATTCCCAAAACCGAAGTGTGTCGCGAAAACATGACGTTAAGAAAAAATTCGGTCGTACGTATGCAAACAACACTGGGCGAACCTGTCTAGGGCTGCCGTCAGTCCCGTTTTGTGAACCAAAACTACGCAAATCTAAAAGGGTTGCAGGCGGTCCGGTCAGTCTCAGTGACATTTTGACAAGAAAAATGCCCATCTGCAAATGTGCACCATGCTCTTCTTATGTTTGGTGCCTTTTTTCCTGGGTTGGGATATCACATGTACGTATGCAAGTGCGAAGCATGTACGCTATACGTTCGTACGGGATTGTGCACGACAGAGATCGCAACGGCAGGTTTTAAGATTTGCATGACGTACTACTGCTGTACAGAAAATCCGTGATCTGTTCGATGTTGTTCAACTATATAACTGTATCCACGGCTTTTTTGGGTATGACTACACTTGAGCTTGGAATTTGCGTGGGATATATATATATAATATTTGCAGTACTACTATTACCGGGGGCCATAGCAAATGGGACCAAATTTTGTTAGTATTAATAGGGTAATACATAGGTTTTTGTGTGTACCGTAAATGCTATTTACTATGGTCCTCCGAAATACTGTAATAAGGACCAACGCCCCAACGGGTAGGGTGGACTGTATCTGGACCAAGTCCGGTGGGAAGGCCTCATAGCCTCGGTTTTTGTTAGTGGGTGAGCTCGCGCAAGTCCCATACTACCCGGAAGAGATGACTCTCTCGCGGGTGGCTATCTCCACCGCACCCCTGCTCCTCTTGGGGGTCAAGTCGGGTCAACGTGCCCAAACTCCAGGGGTAACAGCAGACTGTTCTGATGTTGCAACGAGAGCTATGGGTTAAATTTACACACACGACAAGAAATTGGAACGTGGAAGTGTGGTGAGCTTGAGCTTAATTTTAATTTTACCAATCAGCCAGAGGATAAAAAAACAAGAAAACAAAAAAACAAAAACAAAAAACTACGTTACCCTTACTGTAATAATGTGTTTTTCGTCGGACGGACGGACGAGAACACAGACGGCATCACACGTGTGGGACACAGACAACCGATTTCCACTTGAATGATCTAGATCCCTGATCTGTTGATACTAAAGAGAAGTGTATGAGGGACACTACTGATCTAAGGAAGGGATATTTGGTTTCTATAGGAACGGCATATACGCTATTTTTGTCAGAAAGCAAGAATCATAACAATAATAATAATAATAATAATAATAATAATAATCTGTTGATACCCCCAACCGTATAACGTGCATGGTCTACCGTTATTACGAGGGGACATAGTAAATAGGACCTATGGTACACACAAACACCCATGCATTTCCCTATTTTTACCAAAACTATTTGGTCCTAATTTCTATTGCCCCCCGTAATAGGCACGTGTTTTCCTGGGTTCGATCTGTACTACGCAGACGATCCTGCACAACCTCTCATAATACAGCAAATGAAGAACTACATGCATACAGCAGTACTCGGTAGAGAGACAGGTGGTTGAGAAGACGCTATGAAGTGAGACCGATGGGACAGACAGAAAGTCAAGACACAAAAAAAATAAATACCTTATTTTTGGTTTTACGTACGCACGAGATCCCGCTTGACTTTTCTCTGCCGCCGCGCTTCGATAACTATTAACTTTTCCATACCGGTAATCCGGCATGACCCTGTGAGTCGAATATCACAGGGAAAAACACTATACATGCATACTGTTACCTGGTTTCGTGTATCAATAAATAAAACACCACACAATGATACCCGAAAGGGTACGAGTAGTCAAACATTACAGGCTTCGAGATCTGTGGTGGTGCTGCCGTGCTTTCGTTTGCGGGAGACCGGGGAAAAAAAAAACTAAAAAACCTTATGTCACTTGACACCGGGGTACGACCTTTTGACAACGAAACACGCATCGGACAGCTGTACCCCGATCCCCCCTTCGTGATCTAAATCATTCAGGGTGGGTAGATTCCTGGTCCGTACGAACTGTTGATAGCTCACAGCTCATTCATTCATTCGTGTTGTTGGCGGGTGGGAGCCGCATGCCACCACGACGGTATTGATAGCACGCGTCCTTGTCCATGGAAAGGTGTACAGTACAGCTCTCAACGAGATCTCCCCGACGCCGCTACTTTCGATGTTTGTATGCCGCCATGCTGTACACCAGTAGTTTAAGAGAACATTTTCTCGGAATTTTGTCCCGGGGCGTGTGTTATCTTGTACCAGGAATGTATGTGACACGGTATTTCCCCAGTTTACTTTTAGTCGTCTGTTGGGGTCTCTGGAAAGGGAGCCATCATTGCGCAGCACCTACTCGGACAGTTCCTAGTCTACTCTGTCATCAGTGTCAGCGAGCAGCACCCAGTCTACAAGTATCGCAGGATCATGCTGCTCTTCTTCTTCTTGTATAACACGGCTCCGTGCATTGCAGTTCGGACAGGCCCGGACAAAAAAAAAAAATCCCCGACCGACCAAGCAGTGACCAACGATTTTGTTCTTTTTCTTTTCGTTCCATCTATTACCTTCGCCGTATTTCTCCCACGCTGCCTCCCTTTCGCAACGCAGATCTTCCCCCCCCCCCCCCCCCCCCCATATATACCTGGTATAAATATAGGTTGGGTTGCGTCGGTTGGCGACGACGCTGTAAAACACGCCTCGCACTGCGTGAGCTAGACAGCCAGGGTACCGTTTTTTTTTTTTGGCGGTTACCACGGCTGGCGGTCAAGTTAGATCATTTTTGTGCGGGAAGAACCTTCACTCCGCACAAGGGGGATGGTCGTATCACGTAGTGTGTATATGGTGAGGCACCCACGAGGCAGCTACATAGTAACTCCATTGCTGTCTCTGGAAGTGGCCACACCAGACATTAAATCAAGTCATTGATGCTGTCATCCATATGCAAGAAAATTCGCCTCAAAAGCGGTTCTTAGTAGGATGCAGCTCACCCTTCATGCGACTCGCCCAACACCTCACGGCGCTTCGCGCTTGGTGCAAGCAATGTCTGCCTGGTCGGCGAAAACCCGACGTGCTCCGTCCCGGCATTGTATGGATGCGAGGGTCTATGGTCTTACGACTACGGCCATGCACGATAATGAGTACACCCCCCCGCCCGCCCCCCCGTATCCTGGTCGGTGAAAACCCGGCCTGTTCCGTCCCAGCATTGCAGGGATGTAAGGGTCAATGGTCACACTACTACGGCCGGCCATGCATGACACCCCCCCTCTAACGCCTCACGGAACTTCGCGCATGGTGCAAGCAATGTCGGCCTGACCAGTGAAAACCTCTCGTGCTCCGTCCCGGCATTGTAGGGATGCGATGGTCAATGGTCATCGACTACGGCCATGCAAGATATCGAGCACCCCCCCACACACACTATGGTCATACGACTATGCATTGTAGGAGCACATACCCCTCCGCGCTACTCTGGCGGCGCACACCTTCATTGTCGCGAGAACAGTTCAGTATTTTCTTCCCTCGTCGACTCGCATCGAACGCCGATCCGATGCTCTTGGGTTAAATCGCGATATAACTTTTTTTTTTTTGGGGGGGGGGTGTAGAGCTCCTCAGGAAGTCGGGTGGGGAGTCTCGGGAGAAAAAATAGCTGCAGCCGTTTCATAGACCACAAACCCCGCCCGGGTGCGTGTACAGTATACGCGTCATGTGTTGAGAATTTGACTAGTAGCCAAGAATTTCAGGTTGAGTTTTTTTCACATAATTTTCAACGAATTTGCAGCTAACCCTCTCGCGCTCAGCGAGTACGCCGCTCTCAATCCTGCACAACAACCTTTAAGAATCTTGTGCCCAACATTGGCATCACAATAAAGCCGCCAGCCTTAGCAAAAAAAATGGAGATTCTTGACCGCTGTTGCGTACGGCACAGCTTTTTTTTCCCACGCGAGGAAAAGTGAACAATTTAGGCAGTGAGGTTTCTCGGCTGACTGTTCGCCGCATCACGAGCCTTTCATGGACCATGTATACAACCCAGTCCTGGGTGGCTGTTTTATAAGGATAGCTTTGCGCGGGTTAGACTCTTGTACGGTTTCCTAAAAAGAGGCTTTTGTTTACTGCGGGAGGCCGGAAAGGACGGAAAGGAGGGTACAGCACTAGCTTGAACAGTTTTTGACCCTACAGGAGAAGAAATGTAAAGAGGAGCCCCTGAGTGGCTACTTTATAAAAAGAGAGAGGGATCTCGTCTGTTTCTCTCATCGAGAGGGCGTCGCGAAGAGCTGGAGGAGGAGGAGGAGGAGGAGGCTCATGGCAAAAGCTAGGTTCATGGTGAATCCCGTCCGTACACCACGGGCACTTTTTCTGCTCTCCTTCTTCTTGTCCGTGCCCCTGGAGAGTTGAAGAAAAGAAGGTAGAAAGCCTTCTCGATTGACGGAATAATGGAGTGATGGGTTTTATAAATAGTACGAAAATCATCGATCCGACTCGACCTTACGTTACCCTACCCTACCCTACGTACCCGACCCGACCCGACCCAACCCGACCCTACCCTACCCTACGTACCCGACCCGACCCGACCCGACCCGACTCGATCCGACCAGACTCGACCCGACCCAACCCGATGCAATCCTGCAGCCCTGACTTTAAAATTCAGCACTACAGACAACAGAAAAAGCTTTTTTTCTTCGTATAGCACGAAATGGCTGGACTATTTAGTGGCGGCACCATCGATGGCGACAGCTACTAAAGTATGTTTTCTCTTCTTCTTGGAAATGTCACCGGCAACTAAATACTGTAACTTACTCGATATAACCTACGGTCGCTTCTAACCCTCGCCCCTTCGTATAAAAGGGGAGTGGGGGGAGGAGGGGGGGCGGGGGGGGGCGGGGTGTGCTCGATATCATGCATGGCCGTGGGTCGTATGCCCATAGGCCCTCGCGTTCCTACAACGGCGGTACGGAGCAAGTCCATCGTCATCATCAACATCATCAACATCATGATCACCATGATGATGATCATCATCATGATCACCACTACCGTCATCTTCTTCATCATCATCGCCATCATCATAGTCATCATCATCATCGTCATCATCATCATCGTCATCATCATCATGATCATCAGCATCAGCATCATCATCATCATCGTCATCATCATCATCATCGTCATCATCATCATCATCACCACTCTCCCCAGACCTTGACGGTCTTGTCGTAGGAGGCGGTGACGAGGACTGGTCGGGAGGGGTCATGGTGAAGGTCGCGGATGACAGAGCCGTGCCCCTTCAGCCGCTCCACGATGCGCCTGTTCAAACGAATCGATCAGAAACGGACCGGTCACCGACGGGCAGATATGACCGACGGACGGACAGACACATATACAGACAGACAGACAGACAGGCAGACAGGCATACATACATACAGACAGACAGATGAACAGGCAGACAGACAGACAGACGGACGGACGGATGGACGGAGGGACGGACGGACGGACGGACGGACGGACGGATGGACAGACAGACAGACAGACAGACAGACAGACAGACAGACAGACAGACAGAGAGACAGACAGACAGACAGACAGACAGACAGACAGACAGACAGACAGACAGACAGACAGGCAGGCAGGCAGACAGACAGACAGACAGACAAACAGACAGACAAACAGAACAGACAGACAGACAGACAGACAGACAGACAGGCAGGCAGGCAGGCAGGATGACAGGCAGACAGACAGACAGAAAGGCGGACAACCAGCCAGAAAGACACGCAGTTATCAGTTCCTAATTCTTGCACGAACTTCGTATATTATCGTTATTATTAATACGCCCTCCGAGAATATGTCGTACATATTCCATGCCAACTTCGTACATGGACAATAGACAAACAGACATATTCCACCAGCTAGGCGGATAAACTCAAAAAGTCCCCGAAAAAACGAGACAAAAAGCCTACTTGCATGCTACCGGTATATTTTTCGTGACGTTTCCGTGACGATTTTTTTTTTTTTTCCAGTTTTCGTCTTCAATTCAAGGGTTTAATCTGTATGAACTGATTCAAAAACCTTTTCCCTCCACGTTTATGCATAAGCCGGGCCATAATTTGCTACGTGTTGAGGACATTTTTGCACCGCCGTATCACACCACACCCGCAAGCGAGGCAGTGCGAGTGGTGGACGTTGCGGCCAAACACAACAAAATAAAAAACAGAAGAGAGAACAAAAACTAGGGACACGCGAAAAAAAAAACCCACAGACATATGCCAGAAATATCTCAAGAGACATCCCAGAAACATCCCAGAAAAGAAAAACACACACACACGCAAACAAACAAACAAACAAGCAACAAAACAAAATAACCTACCGCACGGACCAGGTACACACACCACAGGGCGCTATATACATGACGCTCGTACTGTGTTGCATGGTGCCTTCTATCGTACGCACCCAGAAGCGAGACAGTGCACGTGGACGTCGTTGTCCGCGGAGCTGTTGCAGTACGTGAACAGCCCGGACGGGTCCCAGGCCGCCCGCGGCTGGAAGTAGTCGTCGGTACAGTGTCCCATCAGCGTGCGGACGCGAGCGTTGCTGCCGGCGCGCCAGAGAATGTTCCTGGAGGAAGGGGGACGGATGGGGGGCGGGCGGGCGGGCGGTGTGTGTGTGTGTGCTCGATAGGAGAGATGTACTCGATCTCATTCATGGCCGTAGTCGTATGACCATAGACCCTCGCATCCCTACAATGCCGGGACGGAGCATGTCGGGTTTTCACCGACCAGGCAGACATTGCTTGCACCAAGCGCGAAGCGCCGTGAGGTGTCGGGGGGGGGGGGAAGATGTGCTCACGACTTGCATGGCCGTAGTCGGTGGGGAGGGGGGGGGGGGGCAGGGAGTGCTCTGTTCGGAGTGCTCACGTACTCGGTGCAGGGATTCATGTGTAAAGGTATTTGGGAGTTCCACACAGGGAATATGCGTGTTTCTGTGTGGAGAATTCAACGGGTTGTGACATGTAACGGTATTTGGGAGTTCCACACAGGAAATA